>CM031701.1:21139702-21394702 GCA_018466805.1 Hippocampus abdominalis
GACAAATCTTGCAGATTAGAAGGAGATGCGGAGAAAAAAAATGGTCGCCGGGTCTTGACTTTGACACCTATGAGTCTTCTAGTGATCCAATCTGAGAGCGGAGCGGTTTTAACTTCAATCGATGTTTGATAAAATAAAGTCACTGTCGGACGCAAATCAGACTTCATTTCAAATTTGGTCAATTTCATATTTTTGATTGCCAGTCAATCAATGTCGCAATTATTTTCTTTCATCCTGCTTATTGTGCCTGCGTGTCTATAGTTGACCGGTGCCTATTCAGTCAACAGTCCTTTGCCGTCGCGTGAAACAAGGAATTTATGAGGATCATCTCTGGATTTTGCTGCTATTTTGGGAGCACGCTCTTGGCTATTACCAAAAGTCAGATTAGAGTCGCAAGAGGCCACGGCAGTGAGATGACGTGTGAGAAGGAAGGCGGGGATAAACTTCACAACTCAATGCCGGCTTCTAAAAAAAAACAAAACCAAAAAAAAACAAACAACTAAAGCAAAGCAAAGCGTCTGAAGTGTATGTGTGTGTGTGTGTGTGTGTGTGTGTGTGTGTGTGTGTGCAGTTGCAGGGACACATGGCGCAGTACAGCGGCATTCCACACGCTCCTTTATAATAAGGCGCATTCCCTGGAACACTT
Organism: Hippocampus abdominalis; assembly: GCA_018466805.1. Classification (NCBI taxonomy): domain Eukaryota; kingdom Metazoa; phylum Chordata; class Actinopteri; order Syngnathiformes; family Syngnathidae; genus Hippocampus; species Hippocampus abdominalis. Next base: position 21,140,349 of record CM031701.1, read on the forward strand.
CCTGCCCCCCACCCCACCCCCCTACCCCCACTCTGCTTTCACCTGCCCCGCGTCCTCTCATCTGCCATACACAGACACAGCACCCAGCGTCCACCAACCCCCACCCCCTTGCATCTCTCTAACCGCCCCAATCACCCCCCCCCCCACCACCCCACCCCCACCCACCCCTCTCCCGGTGCTTATCCCGGGCCCTCTATGGCTCCCTCCGCAGTGCCACGGTCGACTTTGGGATACGCGGACACATCGGAACAAAGGCCCGAAGCTCGAATTCCAGCAGGCGAAAGAAAACCTTTTTTTTTTTTTTTTTTTTTTCCACAGCACGACAGCAGCAAAGCCGGCCAGAGGGCCTCCGCCGGGCCCATGAGAAGCACGGGAAGAAATGAGAAGAAGATTTTGGTCATTGCCGACGTTCCCAGCTATGACGGGTGAGTCCGTTTTAATACGCGAAAAAAAGGATGCGAGTGCGTTGAAGCCGCCGCGGTTTATTTTGGGGCGTTCTCGGTGGAAATATCTGAGCATGCCTTGTGCAGAAACGCAGTACAAAAGTTACACTGGCACAATGACCGCGTCTTGAATTCTCGCACCCTTATGCCTTGAGAGATTCGGGACACGCGCCGCGAGGTGCAGCACATAAGCCACTCGGCGCACCTTTTATATTAATTAACCCTCATGCAGTAATGATCCCAAAATTGGACATTTCGGACACTTTGGACGATTTTGGACTGTTGGACAAATGGACACCACAGACAAAACGGTGAAAAATAACTCCACCAAGCTGAAATTTTGCATAGGATGTCTATCTATGTCTTGGCCAATTCCCACTGAACATTTTGAGGGGTTGAAAGTGAAAAAAAAATTAAAAGTGAAAAAAGTTGTTGCACATTGGAAGAGGGACATTTTTGGGACGTAATACCCTTTATGCAGCCGCTTAAAAATACTGCATGAGGGTTAAGGACACCTATTCATCAAGTAGCGTGTTCATTTTGCTTGCTTGGTTTTGTTGACATTATGTTTGAGTATTTATCTGATGGGAATTATTGTACGGGAACAAAAAATGAAAGTTGGTCGGGAAAACAAATTCCAGAAAGAAAAAAATAAATAAATAATAATCGAGATTGATCTGCTGCGCCCTAAAATAAGACCTTGGATTTGTTCTTGACGACAGGAAAAAAGCAGAGTGATCGAGTGGAAGTTCTACAGTTACACTATCTTGCCGAGTCGCGACAGTGTGAAGGACTGGAGCGGCTGCGGCCGCTGAAAATGTCAGCCCAGGCGCACAAATGCGCGAGCGCAAGCGCGTCTGTGTGTACACGCCGGATGGACGACAAGTTTCAGGTCATTTGTCAAAAGCCTTGCATGGGGTCGCCGTGCCCTTTCAGGGTGGGAGGAAAGGGCCGCGGTCGGGCTTTCTGCCATGAATTCTGCTGAGAGAAATGGCGACAACATGCCGAGCGGTGCTTAATTGGCCGCGAGCTGAAGTCGAGGGGCTGTCTAATTTGGGGGGCCCGACGACAAGTTAAGACATTCTCTCAATAACTTGGTCTCATCATATCAGGCGGGCGGCGTGTTTATTTCTGCGCCAATTAATTGGGTGGCTTTTTGAATCCTCATTCACGGAGATGTGCTGTCACACTCAACGCTTCGAGATGTCGGCCCTTTCTTCTGAGTGGCACCAAACAAATTGAGCGATGTATGCCGGTCTTCTATTCCATCCGTGCGCGCATGCGCCTCAACGCCTCGGCCGCATTCCGATGGTTTACAGGCTTTGCTCGCTGTTTCCATGCGACTTCAAAACAAGGACAGCAGACGCCTCTGGGTGAAAAAAAAAAAAAAAAAAAAAAAGGGGGCGTGGGAGCGGACCCAGATGTACCCCTTTGGCGCGGTGTTGCTAACTGAGTTTTCAGACCCCTCAAGCGACTCTTTTTTAAAAAAAGCGCGGATTGGAAGAAGCACATTTTCCCTCGAAAAATTTAATTCACGGGAGTGTTTTGAAGATAAATGGTGTTGTTATTTTAATCTTAAATGTTTTATTTGTATCTATCTAGGATATCAGCTGAAGTTCGATGCCAAGCAAAATGCAATGTGGATTTGAGTTCACAAGTTGTGTTGTACCGTGTTCATTCACACCCAATTTTTTTATTATTAATATATAAAGAAAAAAAAATATAGCGGCCTGATGCTAACTGGTTAGCGCGTCCGCCTCACAGCGCAGTGAATTCTGGCTCGGACCTTCCAAGTGTGGAGCTTGCATATTCTCGCCGTGCCCGTGCGGGTTTTCTCCGGGTATTTCGTTTTCCTTCCACAATCCAAAAACATGCGTGGCAGACTAATGGTAACACTCGCAAATGGTGTGATTATGAGTGTGAATGGTCGTTTATGTTTGTGTGCCCTGCAATTGGCTGGCAGCCTGCTGAGGGGTGTACCCCGCCTGCTGCAAAAAAGACAGCTGGGAGAGGCTCCGGCACACCCGCCACCCTCCTGTGTGTGTGTGTGTGTGTGTGTGTGTGTGTGTGTGTGTGTCGAATATGCTGTGCGCTGGCAATGGAAAGGAATCCAGCATAACAACACACAAACAAAGTTGTATTTTTGTGTTGACTTCCACGATGTCTTCACCTTTTTGGAAACCCGCGTTGTAAATCATCCAAGTTAAAGAGCCAGCTGTCCACTTCAGGCCTTGCTGCACCCTTTTGCTTTTAGAGTTGAAATCCTAGCCCCAAGAAATCCCCCCCGGAGCTCGAGGACAGCCCTGGTTTGCTCCAGACAGTCCGCATCAGTCACACGCACGCTCTACTGTTGTGAAACTACAGACGATCTAATTGTAAAGCACAGGCAGGACATGGACATTCTCGAGGTAAAAATATCCTCGGTAAGCTTATATGACCCCCCCCCCACCCCCCCTGTCCCGAACCCCCCCCTCACCCAAAAGTGGCTCAACGCAGGTAGAGCACAAAGCCAGCTGTCTCATGCAGGCGTCAGGGAGGATTTCGATATCTCATCGGTCATCCCGTTTCGATGTGATGCCGCTCCCCGTCGGTGGAATGGCTCAAAGCGTTTGGCAAAAGGGACGGTGTGGAGATGACAAAGAAGGATTTGCCAGTAATCCTTTGACATGGTGGCACTGAGCGGAAGAATGCCATTTTACATATCGACGGTCAGTGATCTTTGATCAACTCATTCTCATCGGGATATTGACACATCGACTAAAAGGACATTTTTCTTTTCCATGTGGTTCTTCTTTGCAACTCCCGTATTAAATAACGATCAAATAATGCAAGACATGTTCGCTTTTCTAACCAAATCTGATTCCAATAAATCACAAATCTTGGATCTACAGTCATATCTCGGTTTTCGACCATAATCCGTTCCAGAAGGCTTTTCGAAAACCGATTTGTTCGAAAACCGAAACCACGCTCTTTAAAAAAAAAAAAAAAAATCTTTATTGAACACGTCTGTTCACCATGGAACGCTAAACGAGGAAGCGTCACTTCCTTGTGTGAGGAAGGCGAGAGGAGTCAAGTGACGCATTCAAGTGCGCTCAGTTTGTTCGAGAACTGAAATTCGGTCGTCATCCGAAGCATAAAAAAACTCAACATTTTTGGTCGAAAAGAGATTCGGTCGAGAACAGAGACGCTCGAAAACCGAGGTTTGACGGTATTGCCCGAATGTAGAAACACCCACAAAAACAGTCTGAAAAAGTTCGATTTTGAAAACGGTTTGGCATGTGCTTAGTCAGGGAAGATTCGATTCCCGAGAGTGCAAAAACATGATGACTGCGTCACTTCTGAAGTCCTTCGCGGTGGGTATTTTGACTTTGTTGCTATTATTGCAGGTCAGACACAAAGAGAACGTGTCACGAGTCTGCAATGAAGAATGGCAAAATACTGCCGTCAGCAGTCCCTCCGCCGATACCCATGTCCCCCATTGTTGAGAAGATGGAAGGGCTGAAGGCCATCCGCAACCGCAGCAACAGCCTTCGTTTTGGCCGGCTGGCCTTCTACAAACACCTGGAGAAGGTGGGGACCATGCGCTGCTTCTGGGAACTTAAACACATGGAGTTGGAGGTAGGCAACAAGCACCACGTAACACAGCTTCTTTGTTGGTTGCTGTTTTTTTGTTGTTGTATTTTTTAAATCCTTCATGGAAGGCAGGCATGGCGGAGGGACAGAGGACCAGCTCCTACATCAGCATCCATTTTTCATCGGACCACAACATGACCTCCTCAAAAAAATACATACAGTCAAACCTCGGTTTTCGAACGTCTCGGTTCTCGACCAATTCGTTTTTCAACCAAAAATCTTGAGTTTTTTATGCCTCGGATGGCGAACAAATTTCGGTTCTCGAACAAACTGAGTGCACTTGAATGCACCATTTGACTCCTTCCTTACACAAGGAAGTGATGCTTCTTCGTGTTGCTTTCCAATGTGAGCAGACGTGTTCAATAAACATTTTTATTTTAAAAAGAGCGTGGTTTCAGTTTTCGAACAATTTCGTTTTCGAACAGCTTTCTGGAACGGATTATGGACAAAAACCCAGGTTTGACTGTAATACTAAATTTGATATGGGCCACAAGGTTTGTTAAAAAAAAGGTGAAGTTAGGCACAGTGAGAAGGGAGGGTGTCCTATTTCGCTATATTCGAAGATAAAAATAAACCATTAATGATTCAAAGATGAACACAATTCATCTTCAAAACACTGTCGTGAGTAAGGATGATTCTATATTAGTGGCAGAAATAGTTTCTTCCACTTTGTGCTCTATGGCTGATTTATGAAGACATCGCATGAATGATCTTCAAGTAACTACAGTTTTTTTGTTTGTTTTTTGGAGTTCTGAATGTGGAGATGGGATTCGGCTGCTGTTAAGTGCAGAGCTGTTAGCCACTCCAGAAACGTGGAAAAATCTAATGAACAATACAAACAATATCAAATTGGACACCTTTTAAAGTGGCCCTTTCATTCCTTCCGTTTTTTTTATGTATGCGACCCTAGAACGAAAAAATGGACCGCTCTGCTGTAAAGAGTACACGCACTGGACTTTACGACAGTCGTTCGACATGCCGTAAACAGCCGCTACCGGGTTACTAGGGCAACTCCCGCGTTCACGCTCGCAGGGATATTATTGATGTTACCGTTTACGGTGGCTTGTATTGTTTCCGGGCGACAAGTAAAGCTTTTCTGATAGCTTAAAATACTTGTGCGTACATTGGATGACTTTCCGGCGTTCTCATTCTGGCACCCGACACCTGGGAGCACAAACGAAAAACATCCACTTGAGGGCGCTGTAGGACTGAAAAAAAAATGTTTTGAGTGGTCCCCCACTCAAACCCACGAGCACACGCACGCACACGTGTGCGCGCACTACAAATCACAGGCACATTTGATACACGTGGTTTCAAACACGGCGATTACTGAGGAAACATGACGTTTCATTTTTTTTCTTTTCTCTTTTAAACGCGTTTTCCTCTTAGGTTGTTCTGAGATATTAATTTGAGTATATCCTCAAAAGGACTCACTGGTCTGGGTTGATGCTGATACATTGAGGAAAATACCTTTGTATGAATGACGTCTGTCTTGACAGCATCATTGCGTTGCCAAATAGACAAAAGTATTTTGGTAGTCACGTTGAGCAACTGTATACACGACACACACACACACACACGCACACACACACACACACACACACACACGGTTACGTATTATGTGGAGGGTGTATGTTCAATTTGCCCTTACTGTGGAAAGGAGTGTCAGAACCGCTGCTTGATAAATATATTTTGGAGCAGGCACGCAAGTATAAAGTGCTGCGTCCGACGTTAAAGGATAGCAGGCATCTGATTTGCTCTGACACCCTGAACTGAACACCACCTGTCCCATTCCCGTCTCAACAGACAGCGCCTTCTCCTTTTAGGCTGGGCAGGGGGAGGTAGTGAGGAAGCCGGCGAGAGGGTGAGTGGGTAGTCGGGTGGGTGGGAACGAGAGGTAGGTGGGTGGGCTACCTCTTGTTCTCGACCCGAGTCCGTTGTGCGCAAGACACATTTTGGAATTCAGACACTTTTTATTGCTCCCGGAGGCCCGCATTCAAGCCTCATGTCAGCAATTTCTTGTCTGCCGATAGTTCTGCAGTCGATGTAGGGACGGCAGGTCCGGGAACTGGAAGCATTCCATCATGGAGACCTTCCTCAGGGATAAAGATTTATGGCTATTAGGAAGCGTGTGCCTGGTGGCCACTTTCCTCACGTGGCGACGGCTGTGGGAATTATTTGCCATCAAAAAGAATCGGAGGACCCCCACAGCTGACGTACAGGTAAAAGAAACGGATCCGTTTCTACGGTGTTAACTGGCGAAACCTGCCCGCCTCACGCATGAGGTTCAGACGAGGGTTTCTTGCATTAAACTTGGTCGGTCGTTGCACACACAAGGAGGTCTCAAATGTGAGACCCACTGCAGGCCTGTCACAACCAGCTCAGAGGTGATAAAATGCATCACATGATCTTCTGCCAAGACGCCATCTTGAGCTCTCAAAGCATTAACCCCCCCCTCCCCCACTAATTATGACAAAAAAATTGCTCAAAGTGTGAAATATAAACGTTGTTTGTGGCGTTGCATTCTTGGCAACCTTTTCAACTTTTAAAACACCCACATACAGACTGATGCTGCTGGCCTGCAGCTTGTTCAATAAAAATACCCCTGCCCCCTCCCCAAACCCCCCCAAAACAACAGAAACATTAGAAAACCCTAACCCTAACCTACCCTCAAGACAGTCAGTGGAAGAGATATTGTTGCACTTTAGACTTTGCTTTCAGCATGCTAGTGTAAAGTTGGACAAACGTACTAGTTTCCCCAAAATAAATAAATAAATAAATATTATATATATATATATATACACAATATTTATTTATTCATAATATATATATATATATATTTATTTATAATATATATATATATATATATTTATTTTTTATATATATATATATATATATATATATATATATATATATATATATATATATATATATATTTATTTATATATATATATATATATATATTTATTTATATATATATATATATATATATATAATATTATATATATATATATATTATTTATTATATTTATTTATTTATTTATAAATAATACAGTTCACCTTTAAGTTGAAATTAATGTGAAATGTAACAGGTTCGCGGCACAGTGATATCATATCATGAATGTCGGATATTTCAATAGAAGGATGCACTGATGATTTCCTCACCACAACCCAAAAATTTCAATCCCCTCATGTGCCCTCGAGTATCCGGCTTGACAATGACGTCGCATGCTGCTCACAAGTCGACATCTTGTCTGCCGAGGCACGGCGTCCCGCTCTTCTTGAAGGGCAGCTCTCGGGTCATTGAGGTTCTGGGGTGCAGAGTTTTCGAGGGGTCTCCCCAGTGACTTGGCTGGTTCCCACAATAGGATTCGGGTGCAGGCCATTCTATTGGAGGTACGGCCGTCCGTCTCCAACAGCCGTTCCCTGATGATGCGATTTCAATATGCTGGAGCATTGTCACCCGTGAAGATGAGTTCAGGCCTGCGTTGTTCATGTAGCGGCACGTTCACTGAATCATGCTATTCGAGTAGGATGGACTTGTTACTATACCATTCAGAGAGATATAATGCATTCAGACCGGTGTCACACCGTTAATGCCATTTTTCATTGACTGTATGTCCACATAAGTAAAAGAAGTCATCTTGTGAAAGAGTACCCGGAGAGAGACCGTATCAGGGATCTGCTCTAAGCCCCTTTCTCTTTGCAATAGTGACGGATAGGCTGACAGCGGCGAGAAAACTGGTACCCCCACGGAGCATGATGTTTGCAGATGACATTGCGATCTGCAGTGAAAGCAGCGATCAGTTGGAGGAACATTTAGAAAGGCGGAGGCATGCGCCGGAGAGGAGAGGAATGAAGATTAGCCGAAGACAGAATAGATTGTTAGAGGGGTGGGGAGGAAAAGTGAGGCTACAAGGAGAAGTAATGGTGAGGGTGGAGGACTTGAAATGCTTCAGATCAACACTCCAGAGCAACCATGAGTGTGGTAAGGATGTGAAGAAGCGGCTTTACGCAGGGTGGAACGGGTGGAAGACAAGTGTCAGGGGTGTTAGGTGATACATAGTCTCTGGGAAGGAGAGACGGACCGCGGTGGATGTCGTGAGAAGGTTGATGTGGATGGAGCTGCTGGGAAAGGGAGCAAGAGGAAGACAGGTTCTTCTCTCTGGGAAGGCACTCTTTGCACTTGACTCCCCTGGGTTGTTGACTCGTGTCCGTTTTCAGTGGTTTGAATAACTCATTAGCACCACAATGCTGATGCATCCTGAAAACGTTCACAAGCAAGGCCTCAGAACACATCGCAATTCAACCGTCTATGAAATACGTATTAATACTTATTGATCATTTGATGCCAAGAATTAAACGAGTTCATCCAGTTCTTCGAGAGAGCCTCGTGAATTTGAATCAGTCGGACCTGTCAGACGATCAAAAAATATCCTCGTGAGAGTGGGGATGGGGGGTGGGGTGGGAGTGGGGGGGGGGGGGGGGGACTTTGACATGTCAAGAAACTTAAGATGCCAGGATAATTTTGACCTATGTCCCGTACGAGTAGTCAGCACATACAGTTCCTCGTCCGAGATAAAATGTCACTCCCGCCCATCCAGTAATATTCCGAGCTGGCAGACCAGATTCATTTTGCTGTCATTCAAACGTCTTAAACTCACATAAAAATCCCAGCCGGTGTTTGCCGCTCATTTGATTCCTTTCTATGAAATTCTGTTGCGCCTTGTCACTCACATGATGTCAATCGTATAATTCTGCAATCCGTTTCATACACCGAGACTGAAAATGATTATTCTCACATTCTCCACTAGGAGGTGCTATCAGATTGATGAATGATTAGCGCTGCTTGTTTTACGACAGTGAGTTCGATTGACGGCAGCTTGAACGCTCGGGCCGTTTCGCTGGTGTTAATAAATACAATTATTGAACTTCCATGAGTCCGTGAATTCATTAACCGCACATTATTCGGAGAGCAGTTGTCTTGTTTTTTTTTTTTACGTACTTAGGCAGTAAAGATGATTTCGATTCTGATTATGGGAATAAAATAATGGTATTCATGGCCCGCTACTGTCTACGTTCCTTTTGTTTTGTAAGCATGCCGTGCCATTGACGCCACTGCATCTAATTATGATAATAGGGGAAGCCGCGACTGCTATGTGAGCACGTGAAACCTATTTATTTATATATATTTCTGTAGTTGTATTTTATGCAGTTCAGGTCGCTGCCATTATTTTTTTAGCTGTGTGTGTTTCAATGCACTACACTCTGGTTGAGAGAGTACAGTAATTTCATCGGTGCCGTATGTTGCACATAAAGCATATTTGACAGTAAAACTAACTTGACTTGATTTATGTTCGTGCCAACGCGTGTGTGTGTGTGTGTGTGTGTGTGTGTGTGTGTGTGTGTGTGTGTGTGTGCGTTCTTTCGGCAGTCTTTTGTATCATGTGTCCAATTGGACATCAGCAGTATGTCAAGTATTTAAAAAAAGTGTTTTACTGACATCTAGTGGTAGCAAAGCAGTACTCCACACAACAACCCTAACCCTAATGCAGGGAGAGATAGAAATTAAAAAAAAAAAAAGCTAATGATTTTTCGAGCCTCCCAATTCCTGCGGTTGTGTTCAAAGATTTAAACGAATATCTTTGTGGCATTGCTAGTTAGAGTTCACATTCACCAGTTTGTGCGTTAATAATAATAATAATAATAATGTACGGTACGGAAATGGATACTCAACAGATCTGGGTGTGCGTGTGTGAAGGGTTTTCGGCAGAAGGATTTTGTGGCGCGGCAAGGTCATCATTGATCCACAATCCTCCAATCAGGCCCAGTTGTCATCCCGTTACACAACAGTGACAGCTAGCAACAAACTCTCAAACTTGGGGAAGTTGGTCTGCAGGGGGATCTATTTTAAAGTCCCGACGCATACTTGAGCACCTTATGCAATATATTCACAGGCAGCGACTAATTACACCCACGCACTCATGCTCTACTTACACGATACGCACGTTCACTCACTTTACTGATGTCGCACCTCGGGTGTATTAAAGGAAATTTTCAGTGTCCGTGGTGGAAAAAGCACGCGCTTATCAAGGCCGCTTGAGCCGCGGCGATACCGACTGTCCTCAGTCGGTGGTGACACATTGCTTTATACTGATAAAATAAAAGCAGGAGCAGCCAGAGAGATAAGCCAGTGTGACTTTCTTTCCATGACCGCGTACCTGGCACGTCTCCATTATGGCGCACAAAAATTCTACGGCCCTCCTACGGAATTTATTTTGGCATTTCCTTGAGCGTAGCTCCAACAGAACGATCAGATGTCAGTAAAATGTAGGAGACTGGACTGCCTCAGAAGTGTTTGTTATTATATTCACAAACGAGGAAATCAGAAAAAGACATTCTGTATGGGTGCTATCGAATTTATTTTGTGATTTCCTCGCTTGATTTTCTGTTTTGATGCATTATTTTCAATTTTCGTAGCTTTATCGAAGTTATCGTTAATTTACTTTTTTCGGAGGCGGTCATGAACGCCTCTCGAGTCGAACGGAAGAAGAGAAAGCGCGGAGACGGGACAAAGACGTACCTGTATTTGTTGAGACTGTGAAAACCATTAAAAAAACCATGCGCGTTTTAAAAAAACACACCACAACTTTTTTCGGAGCTGCAACAAAAACGTATTTAATGAAGCAGCGACACAGTTGACTGAACCAACAGCAAGTTATAACATTGTAAGCATGTCTCCAGCAAGGAGCCATTTTGGGGTCGACATAATACCGTAATGACCATACACAAGGCGCACCGGATTTTAAGGCGCTCGGTGAGCTTTTAAGAAATTTTTTCGGTGCGCCTTATAGTGTGGAAAATACGGTGATTGAAGGCCCACTCAGTGTGTCGGCGAGGGCGGCATGCAGGCAGGCCAGTTGCCCATCCAACGACAGACGACGTGGAATGTCCCTTTGAGGAAAGAAGCACGTCAGATATTTGTTCAGGATGTGGCACCTGATGTCCGCATATGCAGTGTCCTCTTATCGTCGTCATCCGGGGTTGTAAGACTGCACCCGCGACATGCGCGTTAAACCTGACAGCTCACCACTTGTCAGTACCGGGAACGCAAAAGACGGACGGATCAAATTTTTTTTTTTTCCAGTGCAGGCCAGTTTCGGCATCAAGGGCTTTGTCACCTCTCAAATGCTTGCGTGAGATTGAGTGTACTGAGAACTGGAAACCTTGTTGAGGCCAGTGTGTCTTCGAAAATTGTGTGTGTGTGTGTGTGTGTGTGTGTGTGTGAGTTTGTCCCTTGTATTTTCTCACCACTAATGGGGTATAGGTTCCCACCCCTCTCTCTGTATCAACAACTCTCGGGTTTCAGTGGTACAGTCGAACGTCGTTCCAACATACCTCGAGGCTCGAGGGACATAACCAATCTGTCCGTTGTAACCGTCGCTGCTTGTAAACATTTCTGATAAAATGGCCGCCAACTACGATGTACAGTCAAACCTCGGTTTTCGTCCATAATCCATTCCAGAAGGCTGTTCGAAAACCGAAATTATTCGAAACCACGCTCTTTTTATAATAAAAATGTTTATTGAGCACGTCTGCTCACAATGGAAAGCAACACGAGGAAGCGTCACTTCCTCGTGTAAGGAAGGTGAGCAGTCAAATGGTGCATTCAAGTGCGCTCAGTTTGTTCGAGAACCGAAATTTGTTCTTCATCCGAGGCATAAAAAAAAATCGCAATTTTTGTTCGAAAACCGAGACGTTCGAAAACCGAGGTTTGACTGTATATGTCGTACAGTATGAACATTTATAGATGTCCAAACCTGAGCATGTAATGCAGTACACTGTTCGTATTCCCCGTTTTCGTTCGTGTTTACCTTGCACGGCCATTGAGCTGAAAATCTGTCGGTCTGTCAATTAATCTTATCTTAAATTAATTTGAGATTAATTAGATTAATCTTGCTCTTTTGTGTCCATCCAAGGTTTGTTTTGCATCACCATTCTAAAGAGAACATTTCAAAAGAAATGAGTGTTTCCAAAAAACTCGTCGTCACAATACGATACATGACTTTCCGCCTTGAGAATTTCGATGATGGAAGGAAGCGTTTTGGCTGAGTTGCCGATCGAGGTTTTGCCATCTGGTACTCACTCGCGTCCCCGATGTTCCTTTTCTGTTCATGAACTTTGAATGTGCGGTGGATTCAGAGTTCCATCTTCCAAATCTCACCACGCTCGAGTTGTGTTCACACGGAGGTGTTGTTTTTCAGCGCTCGTATTTGTTTGCTGGACTGGCAGTACACTTGCGCTCGCGTGTCAGTCCCGGATTCCCGAGATTCTAACACCTAAGCGAAGGGCTTTGAGGCATCTCAAATGCCAGGGAGCAATCCTCTCCAGCAACCCCCGCCCCCGGTGCCCCCACCGTCAGCCCCCCCCCCCCCTCGATCCCCGAGTGGCCACTCCAGCTATCGCCGGCCACCCACTCCCTGACGTCCGCAGGGGGGGGCTGCACCTTCATTTGGAGGCGAGCCAGTGGCGCTTGTTAAAAGTCAACGCCCAACTGTCGTTTTGTGGGGCAGCTCATTTTTCTCCCTCCATTGTCTTTTCTTGCTCAGAAGTGTCCACTCATTTTTATGGCCTGAATGACTGACAGGAGCTCATCGATGAGTGCTTCTGTTTTCTTCCTGGGAAGAGGTCAAACACAAATCAGTCATGAGCTCCAGCTTGGTCAACTCTTTAGCCAGAATGTATGATCCCAAGCCGCTTCACGGTCAGAAGCCCGGTGGCAGAAAGCTCTCGCTCAACGGATTAGACAAGTGCCCGGCTACTTGCGCTTCCTCCTGCCACGACGTCGCTTCGCTGCGTCGCATCGAGAGCCGCATCGACTCGTTGACCTGCCAGATGGAGAGCTTGCTCAGCATGCAGCAGGCCGTCCTGACCCGACTGGACAGTTTGTCCCGCGACGTGAGAGGGATGGCGCGAAGCCGGGCGTCGTTGAGCGAGGAGGTTCCCCGTGATGCCGACGCCGGAGTGGGCGAGGGCTCCCGAGTCGCGCTCGTGTGCGGGCAGTTGTTGGGGGCGGCGGAGATGGTCGGGGAGCAAATGGAGAGTCAGGGCCGCAGGCTGGACGCGCTGGAAAAAGTGGCGGGGGGCACCCAGCAGGTGATCGGCTTCATCGGTGACGTGGTGAAGAGCTCCCGGCTGATGAGGCTTCTCTTTAAAAAGCCTGGGAGACGAGTCAAACCCAAGGTGAGCCTCGGCCTCGTTTTATCGCAAAGGGGGCCCATTTGCGCTGCAGTCAATGCAAATATTTTGTCTGAATGTCTGCGAGTGCCCTTCAAAATATCATACAGTGAAACTCCTCTAGAACGAAACCTACATGGGTGAAAATACCCCCTTGTGTGAAAAAATCTTCATGCATTAACACCATTCCCACTTTCCTGTTTCAAATTTGCTACAGTGAAAAACCCCCTGTTGTGAAAAATTCTTGCTGCAAACATGATTTCGTTGTAGAGGAGTTTCACTCTACCGCATTTTTTTTTTCAGAAGGTACCTTTGCAACAAAAACAACTGACATGGATTTTTTTGTTAGCTAGCATTAGCATCGATTTTCACCCTCGTTACAGTAATTAAACTAAAATAGAATAATTTGTAGCCATTAATTATTGAGCAAGATTTCAGAAATTTATGTTTTCCAGTTATGTGATTATCTCTAACCGGGTTGCAAAACTGTACAATGTTTTTCTTGAACACATGTAAATGTTTCGGTGCTGAAATTGTCCACCACTTGAATGACCCAAATATGTTTCTTTCGTAGTTTTTTTTTTTACTTGCTTGGCAGCTTTGCAACACCAAAAACACAACATTTCAAAGCACAAACAAAACAACAAAATGACATTCAAAGGGGGAAGCAAAGAAAACCAAAGTCGGTTTCTAAAATTATGTGAAGAACGCACGGTGACATTATTTCAATGCATTTACAAAATTGAAAGAGATTTCAAAGCAAAGTATCCAAATGAAAAGTAGCTTTCTAAAGTGACTGAAAAGACCGTCCAGTGAAACTAAGACCTCACTCAAAGGTATGGGCAAAAAGCGCAAATTTTAAAGCATGGACACTGCCTATTCCATTTGTGTGCAGCATTACGGCCAAGTGCTGCTTCACCATCTTTGCTTTGAACTCCTGGCCCCGAGTTTGCAGACCCGACCCGAGGGCCCGACTGAGTTTATGTTCACTTTGTATTTCTTTCATATGCGACTTGTGTTTGTTTTGGGGCCTCACTACCTCATTTGGGATTCAGTGTTCAAATCTGTGGACCAAAATATGGGAATTGGGGCCTGCTTTTGTTGGAACGAAAAGAATCCACGGCGTTGTGATGGGGAGCTTTGACTTTGAAGTCAAATGTAAAATGTTTGGAATGTTTGCCGAGCAACATGGCTCCTTGCACATCTATATTTAGTCGTGTCGTTCCCCGATTGGTCACTCTGATAGTTTGTCATGTTAAGTAGTTTCCCCACTTGTCTGGCAGGGTGTAAATGATTCAACTCAGACCGGTTATCTGAGCCTAAAAATGTCGTTATCAGCACTGGCTAGTGGAACCGGTGGTGTCTGACTGGGCTCTTTAAGAATATTGATAACGCACAGCAGGATTTCTTGTGATGTTAAATGACAGGAGCAGCAGGAAAATGTTATAAGGCCAGTCCTGAACACACTTGATTTTTTTTTTTTCTCGTCCAACACGCCACATTTAACCCCCATGCAGTAATTATCCCAAAATTGGACAAATGGACACCACAGACAAAACAGTAAAAAATAACTCCACAAAGCTGAAATTTGTATATTTATGTCTTGGCCAATTCCCACTGAACATTTTGAGGGGTTGAAAGTGGAAAAAAATTAAAGTGAAAAAAGTTGTTGCACATTGGAAGAGGGACATTTTTGGGACGTAATACCCTTCATGCAGCCGCTTAAAAATACTGCATTGCATGTTCTCCACGTGCCCGCGCATCGAATACTGCGGTTTCCTCACACGTTGCAAAAACATGCGTGGCAGGTTAAGGGAGCACTCTAAATTGTCCCTTGGTGTGGATTGTGAGTGTGAATGGTTGTTGGTCTATGTGTGCCCTGCGATTGTTTGGCGACCAGCTCAGGGTGTCCCCTCCCTACTGCCCGAAGTCAGCCGGGATAAGCTCGGGCGCGCCCGCGACCCTGCTGAGGAGAAGTGGATCAGAAAAGGGATGGATGGATGGATTAGTAGTAATGGCGCCTATATTTCGGACAACTTTTTTCAAATCATCTTGCCGCCCATGTCAAATGTCATTTTTACGATTTATTTATTTGTTTTTGGGTCATGTCGCGGGCCGCTAAAAATGGATGGTGGGCCGCAAATGGCCCCCGTGCCGTAGTTTGGACATTCCCCGACATTTCTGAAAATTCGAAACTTTGATGTTGATCGGAGGACCGAGTTTAAGGTGATGGAGAGGATCAAGGTCGCTCACGCTGAATTGTGGTTTCTGCCTTCCAAAAGGGAAAAGACGAGAAGGACAAAGGCAAACTGAACCTGAAAGCCCAGAAGAAGAGGAGGTCCCTGGAAACTTCAGGTAGGCTCCTCATTCCCAAGTGGCATTTTGAGACATCCCAATCAAGTTGCTGATGGTAACGGTGACAGTTTTTTTTTCTTCCTTTTTAAAGTGCTATAGCACTAAAATGATTATTTTTATTATTGTTAAAATTGTGAGTGGTGGTGGTGGTAGCAGGTAGTCGTAGTGGTACCATTCAATAGTTGTTTGAAGGGATTATGTTACACGTTCCTCGACTCAAGTGTATTTCTCGAGCAGTTTTCAACAAAAACCGCCGCATACAAAGTGCTGCAAAAAGAATTCATACAATAACAAACAATAAATGAATAATGAGGACGGTAGAAAGCACAAAAACAGTACAACAACAAAAAAAAAATCAAGTCTCGTACGTAATCAAAAGCCAAAGAATAAAAATGAGTTTGAAGATGAGTTTTAACGATGGGCAGCGAGGGGGCTTGCTGAACGTTCAGCTGGGGTGGGGTGGGGGCTGGGGGGGTCATTCCAAAGAGAGCTACCGGCAATGGAAAAGGCTTCTCGAGGATCTTAAAAAGAACTCTAAAATGGATAGGGAGCCAGAGGAGGAGTGATGTGCTCCCTCTTACGAGTACCAGACAAAAGGCGAGCGGCAGCGTTGTGGACCGACTGGAGACGCTTGATGGAGGATCGTCTGACTCCAAAGTCAAGTGCGTTACAGTAATCTGGCCGAGATTTCCCAAAGGACTGTATCTCCGAGTGCTCGTCACAAAGGAGAGGCTTGACTTTAGGCAGCTGCCTCAAATGAAAGAAGTTGGATTTAACAACAGAAAATAATTGATTCCATACAATACTAAAAAAAGAAGCTTGTCTCAAAAGGACATCAAACTGCACTAAGATGTGATTTGCCTTTGTCTCTCCCTACAGAAGACACACTGACGGGGTCGGTTCTGCCGGAGCAGGTCGCAAAACTCAACCAGAAGAACATCGACCAGTCTCATGGAAACAACAAGGCCCAGGACAGGGAAAACGGAAGACATCTTGAGTCGTCCACCTTGATTCTCAACGATTCCAATAAGGAGAGCAAAGAGGTCTTTGACGACTCGGGCCCTGACGAAGACGTGGAATTCGAGATCAATTCAGCAGATTTCAATCCAGAGAAGACCGACGATGGGCGAGATGAAGGGACTAGCTCAGAAGCAGACATTTCTTCCCAGACTGCCGAGACGACTCCTATCGTTAAACCTGGAGAGGTATTTATCGATGTGTCATTTTTCGTCACGGCTACCAACAAACAACTGCTCTGAAGAAGTGACGTCGGCTTGCGTTGCAGCTCTGACGACGTCGTTGTCGACGCGGACGCCTGCAGCAAACGCCGCGTCAGCGAAGAGCGACTGGCGACGGACGATCTGAAAAAGAGTCGAGTGGAAGGCGGGCAAGATCCGAATGCTGACGCGGTCGTGTTGGAGACGGAGACGACCAAACACGCCGACTCGGATGCGGTCCACGCAGAGGCGGAGCAGGGAAACGACCAGCAGTCCGATGTGAAGGAATTCCTCATCGGTGAGAAGCGGACGAGTCCCGCGTTTCATTGCATGAGTGTCAGCAAAAACTCTGACCGCTCCACCGGGTTTCTTCAAAAAAATTGTCGTGTGGTGATATGCGTCCGTCCAAAAGTCACGAGCTGCCAAAGGATTTGTTCTTTTAGCAATGTGATGGTGATCACATCGAGAACTAGAAAGTTTATCAGGGACCTTCACTAAGCTGGAGTGTCAAAGAGTGAAAACAATCCAGACTTTGTATTTGGGGTGCGTTTGTCCAGCTACGTGCGGAGGTTAAATCCTGGAAAAACAAGACAGAAAAAAAACTCTCTTTCTCTCTTTTTTGATAAATTGACTGACTGACTGACTAAGCAGCTCATGATTTGCATTCCTCAGACTTTGTCATAATCTCCTCATTTGAATTTTTTCAGACTCCAGTCCTCCGCCATCGGCACCTTTCGATCATCGCATCGTGACTCCCAAACCTCATCAAATCGCGGCCTACTACTCCATCAACAGAGACGAGGTCCTGGGAGGGTGAGCGATGCCAGACGTCAGAATTAGACTTTGCCTGAGCTTGTTTTCATGTTGGGAGAACCCTGCACCCCCAGAAAAAAACCCTACTCCTGTGGATTCATTGTTGTCAATGGTCCAATCGCACCAATCACTTTTTTTTTTTACATGACTTGTTCACCATGTTTACATTCCAGGAGAAAGAATGTACAGTCAAACCTCGGTTTTCGTCTATAATCCGTTCCAGAAGGCTGTTCGAAAACCGAAATTGTTCGTCACTTCCTCGTGTAAGGAGGGCGAGAGGAGTCAAATGGTGCATTCAAGTGCGCTCAGTTTGTTCGAGAACCGAAATTATGTTCGTCATCCAAGGGGCATAAAAAAAACTCGAAATTTTTGGTCGAAAACCGAATTGGACGAGAACCGAGAGGTTTGAAAACTGAGGTTTGACTGTATTTCCCTTCATAGTTCAATTTAGAAATGTTGATTTTATAATATTCTATATTTGTCATACATATTGAATCAAACTGTTTGGAAGGAATGGAAAAAATATCCTCAAACTTTTTTGTCAGTACCAATGCTTTAAAACTGCCAATTTAAAATTGATGAAAAAAAAAAATGGTTGCCGGTCCACGAACAGCATGGACTTGTCTCAACTAATCCGTGACAAAAAAGAGGTTGGTGACCTCTGACCTATCTAACGGTCTACTCTCTTCCACCAGGGGGCGTTTTGGCCAGGTCCACAAGTGCATCGAGAACTCATCTGGCCTAACGTTGGCCGCCAAGATCATTAAGGCCAGGAGCCAGAAGGAAAAGGTGCGGTACACAAAGTACTGCAAACATACCGCTATTGTGTACATATTTCTTAAGGCGATTCAAATTGTTTCCACATTAAAAAAAAATCCAATATAGTCAAACCTCGGTTTTCGAACGTCTTAGTTCTCGTCCAATTCGGTTTTCGACCAAAAATTTCGAGTTTTTTTATGCCTCAGATGATGAACAAATTTCGGTTCTGGAACAAACTGAGCGCACTTGAATGCTTTGACTCCTTCCTTACACGAGGAAGTGACGCTTCCTCACACAGTATGAGCTCCAAATACTGAATTGCTTGAATTTGAGGAGACATTTTCTCTGATATTTCCTTTCTCTGACCTGCCGTGTGCCCCCCCCCCCCTCCCCCCCAGGATGTGGTGCGGAACGAGATCCAGGTGATGAACCAGCTCAATCACTGCAACCTCATCCAGCTCTACGCGGCCTTTGAGTCTCGTCACGACATCATCCTGGTCATGGAGTAGTAAGTCGGCGCAGCGCGATGCCTCGCGCACGTCGCCCCCCCCCCCCCCCCCTCCCCGATGCCAACCACGCTTTGTTCTTCTCTGTACGCGCGCCTCAGTGTCGAGGGCGGCGAACTGTTCGACCGCATCATCGACGAGAACTGCAACCTGACTGAGTTTGACACGGTGCTGTTTATCCGGCAAATCTGCGAGGGATTGCAGTACATGCACCGAATGTACATACTGCATCTCGACCTCAAGGTAACCAGTTGGAATCATTCGTTACTTCTTTGAAAATGTGATGAGGCTGTGTTGGTTATTTGGCGACAAACTCATCTTAGCATGCCGTTATAATTTTTCGAGTTATCTCACAAGTGCGGTACAAGCGAACAAAGCGATAGCCTTCTTTTCCGCGTTCGGATGGAGAGGCGTTCAAAGACCGCCTCGGAAAAATGTAAAATAATGATAGCTTTGATGGCACTAAGAAAATCGAAAATAATGCACCAAAATAAATTTTTAAACGAACACTTTATTCATTCAAGTAGTTTTTTTCTTTTTTGTCTGGAATCATTTCGACCGCATATGTTTCATGTTTCCTCTTGTTTTTCAGCCAGAGAACATTCTTTGTGTCAGCAGAGCAACAAACAAGATAAAAATCATCGATTTTGGTCTCGCCCGGAGGTAAAATCTTTCTAGAATGATTCATGACATGTTTTTTTTTTTTTTTTAATCAAAAGGTTTAAAACATTGCATGTCCCCCACAACAGGTATAAACCTCGAGAGAAACTGAAGGTCAACTTCGGAACGCCTGAGTTTTTGGCCCCAGAAGTCATCAACTATGAGTTTGTTTCCTTCCCGACAGACATGTGGAGCCTCGGCGTCATCACTTACATGCTGTGAGTTCTCACCGCCTACTTTTCTTAATCGGGCTCCTTCTTCCGAGCTAATTCGCTCTTGCTTTCCTTTTCTCTCCTTGTTCCATTCAGACTGAGTGGCTTGTCTCCTTTCCTCGGGGACGATGACAACGAGACTCTCAACAACATCCTGGCCTGTCAGTGGAACTTTGAGGAAGAAGAGTTCACAGACGTTTCTGAAGAGGCCAAAGACTTCATCACCCGTTTGCTGGTCAAGAGCAAAAGCTGGAGGATGGGCGCCACGGAAGCTCTCAGACACCCCTGGCTGGCAGACCAAAGGCTGCACTATCAGTTACATGTGAAGGTAAGTGTCCGTTTTTCGGAGGCTGTCTTTGAACGCCTCTCGAGTCGGAACGAAGAGAAGAGAGAGGCACGGAGTCGGAAGTAGACGGTGTCTGTGTTTGTCGAGACTGTTAAAAGCATAAGTAAAGTGTACGTTTTAAAAAAACAACAACACCACAGCTCTCCTTTTTCGGAGCTGCAACATGTATCTAGATCTATTTCAGCTATATTAGCCAACTATCAAAATCTTTTTCCATTTTCAAACATTTTTTATAAAGCTCCAGGGAGCCACTAGATGTCACTAAAGAGCCGCATATGCGGCTCTGGAGCCGCGTGTTGCCGACCCCCGCCTTAGGTGGACATTTTGGGCAGTTGCGCACACACACACCAATTTAGCGCTGAAACATCCGATGGAGGCTGTTTGCTGGCTGCCAAATTCCCAAACTACGCCCAAGCAGACAACCAAGTCTCAACTCAACTGTATCTCTCGAGCACTTGAAAGCACCGACCGTAGTATACAAAGTGCTGTACATGGATCAATTACCAGTCAAGAGCCGAGTGGCAGCATTCTGGACCAACTGGAGAGGCTTGATGGAGGATTGGCTGACTCCGAAATAAAGCGAGTAAAGTAATGACAGTACATCTGAAACAAAAGCATGTTATTTTTCCTCATTCAAATCTTAATATCTGAACATTTAAATATGTCAACTAAAGTGCAATCACATTCGTAAATGAATGGCTTCTGATTTTTGAAATGTAAATGAAATCATAACTTCTCCTCAGCTGCCGGTGAACCTGGCCAATCTTCGACCCATTTTTCTCCAGATTTTCACTACATTTCTCCATTTTCTGTTATCTCTTCTATTATGTTCTTCTCTTTTCTTTCTTACCGCTATTTTTATTTTTATTCTTCGTGGCAGCGGTTCACTTTGGCCTGGGGAGTCAAGTTCAGCATTCGCTTAATGATATCTGGCACCATCTAGTGTTGTGAATGGGTATAATGTCTAGACCCCGAATATAAGACCACTTTTTCAGTCTTATTTCAATGCAAAAAAACACCGTCTTATATTCGGGCCAATACGGTAATAGTTGGGTCGCCTGGGTGCAGACAACCTCGGCTACCGTACAGACACACATACCGTATACTGTACAGTTGTATGTTGCGGTATTCTAATTCAGTGCATCCCCCGTCTCATTGCAGAAAGACAAATGTCAGCCCACAGCACCGCCCTCGCCAGAGTCCTAGAGAGGTGAGGTCATTTCCTGCTCTGCACATGACAACAACTGACAACTGTCGCTTTGTTTTCATTCCTTTTTGAAGGTGTCGTCTCCTAACAAAAAAAATAAAAAAAAATTGGAAGTCAGAAACTCTGTGAGGCCGCCAGCAGGCCTTTGGACAATGTCGGGCCCCGGCGCCCCAACACTGACTGGACCAATGCTGCTGTACCCGTATGGCTACGGAATATCGACTCTCTGCCGAGCTTGGTACAGCTGCTCGGACGGCTGATCTGCAGTCGTCTTCGTTGAGGCCGGAACAGGAAATGGGTCAATTTATCATTGGAGGTACAAAGTGTAAGAATATAAAGAAGATCAAAGCAAAGTCGAAATACCGCACTGATATGTGCGGTGACGTGCCTCTGCACACATGGGGACCCTGCAGCCCAAAACGGAACGCTCAAATGGATTTTATTGTCAGGTATTTGCTAAAGAAATGTCAATTTAACGCTTCCAGGGACAGCCGTGATCACGGTGGACATCTTGTCATGTTGTCACGTCAAAGTACTCCCAAAAAATGGGACTCCTTAGCAACGGCTACGTGTCCAATTCCCAGAAATAAATGAAATCAACACCACTTTTTTCCCATAACATGACTTGATCATGCCAAATTTTGGTACCCATATACAAACAAGATCTTGTTAAAAAAAATCACTTTTGATTCTTGAGAAAAATTTGCCCAGCATTTGTTTACTCCACCAGGGATTGCATTACGGCCCCTTATTGGTCCACATGTGTCATGACAACTTTTGAAATGAAATCTGAGGCTGAAGGGAACCCCCAAAACGTTGTGTTGACACCAGACTTTTTTTGGATGCATAGCAGCAGCCGCTTAGTTTGGTTGATTTTTGGACGTTGGGTCATGAAGATGTCACCGCACAATTTTTCGCGAGATTAACCCCCATGCAGTAATGATCCCAAAATTGGACATTTCGGACACTTTGGACGATTTTGGACTGTTGGACAAATGGACACCACAGACAAAACAGTGGAAAATAACTCCACAAAGCTGAAATTTTGCATAGGATGTCTATCTATGTCTTGGCCAATTCCCACTGAACATTTTGAGGGGTTGAAAGTGAAAAGAAATTAAACGTGAAAAAAGTTGTTGCACATTGGAAGAGGGACATTTTTGGGACGTAATACCCTTCATGCAGCCGCTTAAAAATACTGCATGAGGGTTAAGGGAAAGAAAATCACACCAATTCCAAGCGGGGACTGATCGCGACTTCTTTTTCTGGTGTTTGAATCACAACGACGACAATGGATCATTTTCACATGGTCAACGCTTTTGAGGCTCCGGCTCGAAACATGGCCGCCCGACTTGCGATCGGTTTCGTGTCGGAGGGTCACACTGGATTTTACAATGTATCATTCAGGATTTTAATTGGAGCGACAAAATGAACGTGGACGGATGATGACTGACTGTTTTTCGATTCCACCACGTTCGACAGAAAAAATGATTTACTGTCTTTTTTGCATGCATGGCACTTTTTTTCCCCCCGCCAACCATTAGTTACAAAATAACTGACTGTCAATCAACATTTATATTTTGGAGAAGACATGTTACTTTCTTTTATGTTCAAGTCTTATGAGTTATTTTGTGAATAACTTAGAACACATGGATCTTGTTGAACACGTCATTTTGTACATGACACGTTATTGCACAAAAAACTCAGAGAGGTCAGCGCGCTCCCGATACCCGTCATGCTCATCGCAGACGTACGCGACGTTTCTTGCCATTTTCTTTCATGCCACAGTCTGGAGTAGGTAGCCCCCCATTCTCACCTTCCATGAAGGCGTAACACAGACTACACAATACTACCTATGAATGTTTCATGTTGCTGACTGCTGTTGATTTGGAGGTCGGTTTATTTACTGGTTTCAACACCAGGCTGTACTTGAAGGGCCTGGTTTCTCTCATTTCTGCACATTTAGTGAGAGGTTGGTCAAAATGGAGGAGTCCAACCTCCGAGTCGAGATTGTGCGACTTCGTCGATTTTGGGCAGGATCGTCAACAGTCTTGATCACAATCAGTGGAAAGGCAGCGGTTGCCCTTCATTCTTTTTATTCGATCTTTTGATTCATGCGTAGCACGTTTCTTATTGGGGGGGTGGACATCCCACCTCCTCGGTCATGTCTCGTTCTGTTATCATATTTTGCTTGGCTTGTGGAGATTCTTGACCATTGCTTCTTTATGTGAGGGGACTGACTGTATGTCACAACTGTTTGCGGTTCCACTGTGAACTGAAAAGCTTTGTCATTTGGAATAGTAGTTGGTTGTTTCATGTTACAACAATTGTTTTGTGTAATTATATGAATGAAAATAGAATCTGTATAAATGAAAGCACAAATAAAGTACACTGATGTGTCGTGTTGACGATTGATATACGGAAATCGACGCAAGAGGCCGTTTCCTCACAAAAATGAACAGCAAACTGCGACATTTGGAAGCACTCTTTGGAACTCTGAAGTATCGTTTGTTGTCGCGAGTGGTGACAAAGTGTCTGCATTATACGGCGGACTCCCCTCGTCACCATTATGGAGGTGGGGAAAATCTCCCAAGGAGGACCCGGGCTGTCGTAGGTTCACGGCTGCCTGTGGGTGCACCGTCACCGGGCACAGCTCTACCGACGCCCCGCTAACTCGCAATCGAGGCAACGCGATGAAAAGACACAAGACGGCCCACATACTCTCTTGGGAGCTCACCGATGAGTGGAAAGTTGCTGTCCACATCAAATGCGATCTCTCGCTCTCTGATCCTTTCGCGTTATCCGGTACACGTGACCCTGAACCGGAAATGATCTTACCACACAATTTGAAAATATGTAAAAGAAAAACATCAATATTAAACTTTATATGGAAACGAGTACACATTCATAAAATAATAAACTAAAACAACAGCAGCGCCAGTAGTTCGGACTGTATTGCAAAAACAAATCCACAAGGTGTCACTGTTGGTTCGGTTGTTGTACGACAGGGGCGGAATGACACTTCTTTCGGTTTAGTAGGATCCGTACGCTTTCCGATGATAATGGTTCCCCTCCCACTGAGCAGCCCAAAACGAGTTTTATAGTACAAGTGCATCCAAATAACATTACGAAAATAATATTTGAGTGTGATCTCGGGTGACGTCATCAGCCCATCAATCAAGAGAAGTTGTGAAAAGGCACACGGGCTCGCCACTTGGACTCTTCTGTAGTGTAACCAAATCTGGCACCTGCTTGACTATAAATCACATGCTTGCCATATATAAAAGTAAGTAACTTAGAACTTTAAAAATACACGTACAGTATGAAACTGCAGTGTCAATCAGTCCTGCTCATACCAAGAAAAATGCGCCCCCCATTGACACAGATAAATTTCTCCATGACAGTTTATACCGTCAGACTCAAATAAACGGCTTCGAATACACAGTGATGCACTACAACTCTAACCCAATGAAGAGAAGAATAAAGGTCCAGAGGAAGGAAAAAAAAAAGATGTAGCATACCATGTTGTCTCATGGATAACTGGTTTTGACATCAGAAGTAAAGAAAATGGAATTTTCCAACATTGTAATTATGATATTAGATGTAATATTTTGACATTTTGGTTCAGACTTTAGCAAGCATGATGGAAGTTGATGTGCTTCCGCGGGCCACATAAAATGATGTGGCGGGCCAGATCTGGCCCCCGGGCCTTGACTTTGACACCTGTGCTCTAACTGCTTGTTCTTCAAACACCCTTGTTGATAAAATATGAAATGTAATCCTTTGCGGTCGTAAAATGGAGCACTTAAGGCTCTTTGTTATCGCCGTTGTAAACTTGTATGTCCACACCCCATTTTATGATCGTTCTGCCACTGCTCACCCTCCCCTTGAGTATTTGAAATGAAAGTGCTTTCATTTCTATGCAACCTGGCGGGCGGACTCTGGTCGTTGCTTGAAGTCTTTGCCCAGTTTAGGTGCAAAGATCACTGCCAAGAACCTTGCACCTCTGTGTATCCATAACAGCTTTCAGACAGACACGTTTTCAAAAAATAGGTGGCAAACAAAAGACAAAAGTTGTGTTCATTTCACACTTTACGGATGGAGTCACACATGCAGTTAAAAAGAACATGTTCCACATATGTTGCCTTGAAAACAAAGCGCGGGATGTAAAGCGCGTATCCAGTATACAGGTATAGACAGATAGATTATATTACTAATGTAACATTAGTAATATAATCCGATGTTTCAATATGTCACATAATGTTACATACATTAGTAATGTTACATATTGAAATATCGGATGCGAAAATGGACCGTTGGCTTGAAAAAACAAAAAGAAAACACATTGATTTGTATGTAAGTTCCCCCTCCCCTCCTGAATGTGGCGCTGTTGGATGGAAGCCTCACCGTGGAAATCCGCTCGCCCCTCTTGATGGCGACCTTCCCCTGCTGTGCGCCCATTGGCTATTTCACGGCCTCTTCCTGATACGTAATCTGTGGCGTCACGGCGTCCGCTTGCTTGCTGGCGGTGCCGAATGCTGCAGGAAGTGTTGAGGTGAAGCGGTGCAAACTAAACAAACATTTGGTGGTGTTTGGTTTTGGTGAGCCGAATCCCCCCAGATAACAATGTCTCGGGGTTCCGAACCTGCGGCCATCGGCATCGGTGTCGTGGGAGATATCAAGAAGGGAAAGAAAGTGGCTCTCATCACCGGCATCACCGGACAGGTAACGCAAACCCTCCTTCTCGCCACACCGACGACACCATTGAGGGGTTTAGTCAAGTGAAAACGGCAAATGTCGCTTTGAATTAGATCTCCTTTTACATTAGCGGAAAATCACATGTATTTGCTGCTGCCACTCTAACGGTTCCTCTCGAATAGTTGGAGAGTTTGGTGCCACTCTGTCTATGTGCGAGTTTTTAAAGCGCGATACAGTACTTACAACCTGTAAACGATGGTCATTTGTCAGGTTCATCATCTTTATTCCTTAACATAATCAGAACATTTGCAGCTTGGTCGTCTGAAATGTCAAATGTGTGGCGACCGTGCCGTTGGGAAGAGGTGTGACCAATCATCATTATTATTATTTTAATAATTGTTACATGTAAGCTTTTGCTAAATTGTTAATTATGATAATTTTATATTTAAGCATTATATTCTTTTAATGTTTCAATTACCTCAATTATATTCTGTTTAATACTTTCTGAAATATTCTTATGTTGCTTACATTTGATTGGCGAAGGAAAGCAGGAAGTGCGGTCGTTACCGGAAGAAGGGGTGTTCGTTAGAGTTACGAGGCAGACGTTGAGAGAAAAATAAAAAGCTGTGTCCACACGAAGTCGTCCTCCCCTTTTTGCCCATTCTAAACGTAGAGCAATCCATCTAAAACCCTACGAACCCCTCGACTACCGTGCCGTTGGGAAGAGGTGTGACCAATCATTATTATTATTATTATTTTAATAATTGTTACATATTATTGTTGTTATTATTCTCTGCGCTCATCGATGGTCACGAGCTATGGGTCTTGACTGAGAGAACAAGATCACAGACGCAAATATCCCGAGGAAAGTCGGGTCATCTGCTGATCCTCTGCATGGAGAGGAGGCACATGAGGCGGCTTGCGCCCCCCCAGGAATGACTCAGGACACACCGGGGCGACTGTCTGTCGGCTGGCCTTGGAACTTCAACACCTTCAGATCTGCTGAAAATGGTGGCGGAAGCGGCAGTCTGGACTGCTGCCCGCGCAACCTGACCCTGGATAAGCACACAAAGATGGACCGACGGCCCTCTCCGATAACTTTTGGAGGTCTGGGAAAATCCTTTTCAGATGTGACAAACCCGCAAAAACAAGAACAATGTTAACTGGCGTTTCTTCATCCAGTCATGATAATATTGTTGCACAGCGACTCCATTCTTCTGGCTGGACCATCTGAAGAAGTTTACTTGCTGGGCCATGAGGTCACAGTGCTCATAAATTGCTTGACTAACTATTGCTCATAAATTTGACGGTGGCATGCTGCTTTGTGGGAATACCTTTGACTCGGCTGTCAGCGTGAAGTAATGGGCTGAGAGGGTGTGAGTTACGAGAGACCACCTGAGTGCCAAGGCAGCGGCCTGGGAGGGCTTGCGGCCGAATGTACTGCTTTATGATCGTGGGGGAGTGGGGGGGGGGGGGGGTGTTACCAAAAGTACAGGCTCATCCTCGCTGTCTGCTTTTTGGTTTGTCAGGTGGCGCAGGGACCCGCAGCGGCTCCGTTTGTTGTCTTGTCTGGTTAAGACGGAAGAAATTTCATCTGTGTGTTGCACATACAGCGCATTTGTCAATAAAGTTGCACTTGACTTGACTTTGCCTCTCTTGCTATGGTCCGCTGCCATACATGATCCTGCAAGGCCCTGTTGTTCCTCTTTTGTCGGCATTCCGTGAAGTCCCTTGATGTGTTCCCCCGGTTTGCAGCGGATGAATGCAGTCTGACAAGTTCCGGGACTCGTCGCCATAAAGCCATAAAGTTTTAGTGCCAAAGTCAATACATTTTCCCTATCAGCGTCATGATCCGCCTTCCAGCCGTATTTGTCTTCGCCCAGGTGTTCACCAAGTTGAAGGAAATGTTTTCCTCTCAAGGATGTTACAAAGTATTATTCTTCGGTTCGCATAGTGTAAGGAGTTTTCTTTGCACCCCGTACAAACCAGATTTTCTTCCTTTACGACCTTGGTTTGGCTGTGTTGAGTTTAGCGTGCATATTAATGAGCCCGACAGAGTTCACTTGCAGTTTAAAGGGGTTACGGTTAGAAAGAAAAACACTTTTCTATGTATTTATTTGTCTTTCTATTTATTCATAAGAGGCACACTATGAAACTTCATCATCTTCACGTCATGAATGAATACGCATTTATTTCCACCGCAGGACGATTTTCCTGATTTTTGAAGTGACCATTCCAGATCCAAGTCACAGAATTCCCTGATTGACAGTTTCTTCCTTTACCAGCAGGGGGTGCCAAACTTCCAGTTATGTACTGTGATTTATTCCCCCCCCCCCCCCCCCAATTTTTTTTTTTTTTCATCGTTGCTTTTAAAACAGGAGCTTGATGTGTCTGTGTCTGGTATGTCGTTGTTGAAACTAAATCTCTCACTTTGAATTTTGCACCGCGGGACACGTCATCTCTCTGTCTGGTTCCATTAGTTGTTAGCGGACTAAACGCTTGGACCCGCAGTCTTTTACGCGCTCAATATGACAAGTGTACAGCAATCATTCAAAGAATAGCGCAAGCCAATCCGTGGCTTTATCACTTCCAACTTTTTCACGTTTCTTGAAACAAACGGGTACAGATGTGGGCTGGACATTTCTGGACGCGATATAAAATAGCTAACCTGAGGTTGACGCGTAACCGTCCAACACTGCAAATGAAGTGCAGCAGTCTGGTTGGAACAGCGCGAGAGTGGAGAACATCCAACTTGGAGCAGCACAAGAGCGGGCAAATTAAAAAGTCTCTGGACTCTGGTGAAAGTCCTCAAATCAAAAGAGAACCGTGAGAAAACGGAAATGGGGAGAAATAATACAAAAAAACCAAAAGAAAAATCCTCCAAATTAGGACGTTGCTCCTCAAATGAAGTCATTGACTTGCAAAAAACAAAAACAAAGAAAAATTAATTAATTCAAGCCTTATAACTGAAAAAAAAAAAAAATTAAATTGCGTCCAGGATAACAATAATTCCGAGTCGGTTTTACCGTGGCAGGTGAGCCTGAAATCGCTCAACAGTATTTGTGTGTCCGACCCAATCGTCAACTCTCCATAACAGGAAACAGTGAGGTGAGGCCAGGGGTTTCTGGGCTAAAATGGCTTTGAAGGAGCGTCTTGTTTTCAAACAGAGCTGCAGCTCTTCGGGCATTTTTTTTTTTTTTCCTCCCCCATATTGGTCGTGGGGCGTGGAATGCTTTGACTCTGGCATAGAGGAAGGAAAACATGACACCAGCTGGAGCTCTGAATGCTACCAAGAGCTAAGTGGGCTACCTTGACCTTTCTCCTAATCTGCCGTTTTCAACTCAAGCCTTATCAATCACTTCCACCCTGGTTTTTACGGTGCAGTTGCAGGCCTCGTAGAGCGCGGCTGTCAAACTGCGGTCCTCGAGGGCCACTCCCCTCCTCCGACACACCCGATTCAACGGATCAGGATCGTTATCGGCCTAAGCTTCCATCATGACTGTGAGTGTGCGCAAGAAGCCCTGGGAGTCCCTCAGCCTTTCTCTCCATGTACTTGGCCTTCGGCCTTCTGTTATTTGCCAGACCTGGACAGGAAGTACAGGTCTGGCGTGTGCCAGAATGCGTTTGTATACGTGCGCATATGTGAGTGGCAATTGAGGGATAAATGCCATGACTGGCTCCGAATGTTCCCCAGTGTCGCAGAATGTGCGGTTGGAAAGTCTGAGGATGGAAAAAAGACGAGTTTAATAGATGACGGGAACAAGACAGGCTTCACCCTTTCACACATGAATACGCACATTGAATAGCCGCGATCCTACGCGGGCCTGGAAGATCTCTGGAGCGCTGTTTTGAAGTTTTCGACATGGTGGCAATCCAACTCTGTTTAATGGACGTTTGAGTCTTTTTGGGTGTTGACCCTGTCAGGCCGTCATGAGCCTTGTGGTGGCAGTCCTGCGAGGAGTCGCACTGGACTTTCATATTCATGATATAATTCAGTTCGATTTTTTTTGTACTGCATAAAAACTCACAATACGCAAAAAAAAACCCCAACAAGCATACAAACGAAGTAAAAAGTGAGTGTATGAATGAGTCTATTGAGTGCTCTTTGTTGTCTCATCTTGTCATTTATAGGATGGGTCATACCTGGCGGAGTTTCTGCTCTCCAAAGGATATGAGGTAAGAAAGAAAGCCAGGCGGCAGATTTGGCCCAGATGTTATTTGTTCTCGTCGAACATCGAGCTTCATCGTATCTTCTACATCCTCAGGTTCATGGCATTTTGAGACGTTCCAGTTCGTTCAACACGGGACGCATCGAACATCTTTACCAGAACCCACAGGCGCATACTGAAGGCAGTAAGTGTCTTTTCTGCAGTTTTCTTCATGAATTAAGCAACCACAATGAAGTTGTAAAATGTCTTGCCAAACCCATCACAAGCACCCGGTTGTTGCCCCGATCGGTCGAGCCCAGACTTGAGACATGAGGCTGACCTCATGCCCCCTTTACCTACCCAAGCCAAAAGACAGTGGTGGCATTTTGATTGTCTGGGGCTGCTTTGTTACTTCACGACTTGGACGACATGTTATTTGTCACGGAATAATGAATTTTGCTGTCTCCCATAAAATCCAGCCAAAGTCCAGCCATCAGTCAATGCCATCAAGCCCCTCCCCCCAGCCCCAAAACAAATAAAACATTATGGTTCTGGAGACAGTTTTGGATCTAATTTAGATGCTTTCAAAACCCTCCAATGTAACCGAGTTAAAACAATTCTGGATCATTCCTTGAATCGTGAATCATTTACACACCCATTCATTCATCACATTAGATGTCATGTTCATGTTACTTTCTTTGCCAGATATGAAGCTGCACTATGGTGACCTGACGGATAGCACGTGTCTGGTGAAGATCATTAACCAGGTCAAACCGACAGAAATCTACAACCTGGGTGCTCAGAGTCACGTCAAGGTAGCATCATCTCATCTCTTATTCCCGGTAGCCCATATGAACATTTTGCTTGATAATTGTTGCCATTGTATGTATGTATATATTGTGCACACACGGGACCGGACTTTCCCGTTCAACTCTTCAATGTTTGTTTCATGCCAACAAAGCAGGCTCTGGTAACACCTACACCTCTGAACAACCGAGTGTGCTGTTCAGCCGACAATATAAGTCGGCGAGATGATTTAATTTCTCTTTGGGTCCCACTGGAGTGTGTCACCACAGAGGAAAACATCAGTCACCCAGACAACGTCTGTTTCTTCCCAGCAGCTTCGGTCCGCTCTGCATGACGGGGGAATTCCCTTTGACGCTCGTTCAGGCTCATTCGGAGGGGCTTTGACTTATTGCGATTGTAGCGAGATAGAGCTTGGCTTAATGGGTCTCCTCTCTGGGTTTACTTCAGTTGGCGGCTCTGCTCTCTCAGGGCAATGTGCTGGAAAGACAGGAAAAGAAAATACTTCTTAAAAGCCTCCGCTGTCTTGAACAGTGCTGTGATTTTTATTGTTATTTTTTTGCCCCCTTCATGATTTCAGATTTGTTTTTTCATATCGATCACATTTAAAACCCTGGAGAACCACAGGGGTCAAATTTGGCCCCTATAAATTCTGCTACTCAAATGCTACCCTTAAATCCCAAAGTACTCAAATTTGGCCCTCATCGTAAATTAGGATTAAAGCATTATATTTTTGGGAAAAAAAACATATATTTTGGTGTTCAGTGAACATATAGCAGTCATTTAATGTATAATTCATCATTTTTCAAAGAAGAAAAGGGGTCTTGGGTTCTCCGGGGTTAAATGTTTCAGTTTCAATATCCAATAAAGTGGAGAAAGTCAGTGCCCCCTGAACCGAACTCGTTGTTCCACCCTTGGCCCTGAGAACTAAAATCAAATCATTTGCGGTAACCGCTAAAGAGTCTTTAGGACCCCTTTCAGGACCCCACTCTCCTTTGCAGGATCCTTTTAACTCGGCCAACATGGAAGGTTTTAGAGCATGAACATATAAGGTCAGACCGCAGTATCTCTATGAGATCCAAGTCCGGACTTGGACTTGGCCACTCCAAAACCTTCATCCCACGCTTAAGCGGGGCTTCTCCGGTTCCTCTGGCTCCCTCCCACATTGCAAAAAAAACCATGCACGTCAGGTCAATTGACGACTCTCAATTACCCACCGCGGTGAGTGTGACTTGTTGTTTGTCGAACCGTGCCTTGGGATTGACTCACGACCGGTCTCGGGTATACGCCGCGTCGTGGGATCTTTATCAAAAGGTTAGGCCCCGAATACAAGACAGCCTGACTTGCGTACAGATGTCGAAAATGAACTTTAGCTCAAGAATAGGCCCGCTTGTGCCAAGTGAAACATGTCTGCACTTTCCCTATTGAGAGTCGAGGAATGTATTGCGGTTGCCCTTTGTGGGTCACAATTGTTGCTCCTTTCATGAGTCTGTTCGCTTTCTTTTTTTTTTTTAAGTCAACGCGTCAGAGACGAAAGCGCATGTCCTTGAAGAGTGAGAGTGCGGGAGGCTTCGGTCAGCAAAATCTAGACAATGCATTGTGTCGCTTGCCAAAATCAAGCCCTCCAGTATCAAAAAGTGCCAATCAACTGCTCCGATGGAGTTTCACAAATAGGTGGCAGCATTCAGCCATCGCGGCCGACCGACTCCCTCGGGATCTGAGCTCAGCAAATCCAATCAAGCCTAGTCTGGAAATGTATTTTATATTTCAAGTGATTCCAAAACAAAGCCACCCCCCCCCCCCCAATGATAATACCACTTAATGCATTACTGAAAGAAAACTGCGTTAACTGGCAAATTGTCTTGTAACCTTTTGAAAGCTGCAGCTTACAATGGCGCGTCTTCCTTTCTGTGAAGCCCAACATCGGCAGGGGCGCGTGCGGTTATTTACGAAAAACGACGGCGGAATGTGCTCATAAACCTTCTCGGGGGGGGGCAAAGCCTTCTGGAGGTTGGCACATTCTGTTTCCAGTTCCACCTTAGCGGTCGAGGTGTTAAGGAGTTACGGTTTGAAGTGCTGCTCCTTCATGAAAGCGTGTAAGCAGCCGTTAAACGGAACGTAAAAGGAATCAATTGCAGTCGTTACGACCGCTGTTCTCCCGTGATCAGCCGTTTCCGCGCTCGCTCGCCGCCCTTTATTTGGATGCCCACCAAATTTCTGTCTTCCTCAGAAAATGTCTGATATTATGCGTCATCCCTGACTTATTTTGACAAAAGCATCTGTGTGAAGACACCGGGGAACTTTTCAATTGGGAACCCTTGCTATTTACAGGTGATAGAAACCAAGTTCCAAACGCTGTTCAATCTTGGAAGAGGAACCAAAAATATCTTGGAAAGCTTTCTGCTAAGTCGGGGGTTGCACACCCAAAATGTTGAAAGAGCCACATAGGACCAAAAAAAAACAAATATGTCTGGAGCCGCAAAAAAAAAAAAAAAGCATTCTATAAAACTTACAATGAAGGAAACGCATGCTGTATGTATGTAGGAAACTCGACTGTCTCAGAATTGTTTGTTATTCATTCCTTTGTTGTGTGTTCACAAACGCCCCCATAGAATTTATTTTTGTGATTTCCTCGCTTGATTTTTTTTGTTTTGGTGCACTATTTTCACTTTTCTTAGTGTCAGTGAAGGGATCATAAATTTCCGTTTTTCTGAGGCTGTCTCTGAACGCCTCTCGAGTCGAACGAGAAGAGAGAAGGCACGGAGTCGGACGCAGATGCGTCTGTGTTTTCCCGAGACTGTTAAAAGCATAAATAAAAAGTGTACGTTTTAAAAAATCAACACCACAGCTCTCCTTTTTTTGGAGCTACTATGAAAATCTTTTTCCATTTTCAAACATTTTTTTTAATAAAGCTCCAGGGAAGCCCACTATTAAAGAGCCGCATGCGGCTCTGGAGCCGCGTGTTGCCGACCCCCGTGCGAAGTGATAAATCATTCGATTTTTAGCTGTGTTTGTTTATTTAGTCGGTTTTATTTGGCTCGAGAGTGCCTCCAAACTAATCTCATATGTGGCGGATTGAGTATTTCAAACCTTTTGAGAGCATTCCGATTTTTGTCAAACGGCATTTTTTTTTGGTCTTTTTAAATGTTGGAACATGCCTGGAATGCGTGCGTCTCTTTCGTTTTGCTGTTCGCCGCGGCAAATGTGTTGCACAAGCAGGAGCCGCGCTCCCTCACAAAACCACCACGCGTTCACCGTTGCCCGTGATGAGCCCGAGCGTCTGTCAGGGCGTCTTTTTGGTTTTTTTTTTGGAGCGGCTCCAGGAGTGTCATTGCGGTATGCTGTTTGCGTACAAGTGTAACTGTTGTTTGTGGTTGCCACAGACACAATGGGAGCGCTCATTTTCTTTGTGCGCGTCTGTTGATAACCTGCTGTCAGAATCGAGATGATATGCTTGATGCGCGGGTGTCGGAAGAATTCCCAAAAATTGTGGTTGAACTACGTGTCCAAGAAAAAAATTGGAAGCTAACATCTGAGCTTGTTAAGTCAGGTTGGCTGTTGCATGTACACGATTCGCAATTTGCTATTGTTGCCTTAAATCTCTATTGCCCTTCTCGTATGGAAGACTCATGATGCTGCCGACCCCCCCCCCCATGATGTCTTCACAAACAACCTTTTTGTAACGCATCGGAAATCTACGTTACCGTTTGTCTGGGCCTAGCGTTTCCTCTGTCTCATACGGACAGGAAGTGAGTGACGGGATCTGGCTCTTGGAATATGGAGATGATGTTTAAGGTAATCGGTAGAGTGGAATTGGTTTCAAATGCGAGTCTTTGAACGGGTCACCGTGAGCTCGCGTCGATATCCGCTCCCACGCCGCAAACGCGTAAGTCGACCTGGGCTGAGCAAGTTGCGGTCAGAGTTAAAAAGTCTGGCTGCTAATCTAGTAGTCGGGGGGGGGAGGGACAGAGGAGTGGACAGAATCTTAAGGAACATAAATAAAACGCACTCACATGCTAATTGACGTTGTATAAATGTTTTGCATTTCTGCTCGATTCAGTCTCAACAGTCTTCTGACTTCACAATCTTGCATTCTGTGTGTCTGTGTGTGTGTGTGTGTGTGTGTATAAAAAGTGTGTGTGTTCAAAAGTATGTTGTGCGGAGCAAACAGCTGGGCAGCCAGAGGTTGCACTTGCGGTTGAACCAGGTTGCTTTTGGATCGTGGGATAGTGTGGGTCAGCTGAAGTTCTTCCTTCATGTTTCTCCCCCGGGCTGATCATCATCTGTCAATCAATTGCTGATTTTGTCGCAGCACCCGTTGATGCACTTTTAAAAAAAAATTCCTCGGAGCAGCGTTTTGAGCTACTGCAAAAGTTTGGCGCCTTTGTAGTTGTGAATATATTCCTTATATATTGTACACAATGTGTGTCAAACTCAAGGCCCGGGGGCCAGATCTGGCCCGCCACATCATTTTATGTGGCCCACAAAAGCAAATCATAGATGTCGACTTCCATGATGCTTGCTAAAACCTTTACTAAGATTTAAAATTCTCATATGTAATAAATAAGAGACTTATATTGTCAGCATTTTCTTGTTACCAAACCCCTCGTTGCAGTAACTTAAACAATAGTTGAATAAACCGTTCTTATTGATTTAAATTTTTTTTTTTTTAAATATGGTTTCAGTCATAATGGCCCTCCAAGGGAAACGGTAACTAAAATGTGGCCCACGACAAAAATGAGTTTGACGCCCCTGCTGTACACTTGAGTGGTCAGCTCGCATTTGTTGGAAGTATTTCTCTTCCAGGAAATATGGCTTTCTCTTTGCCCGGTTGCGGTTTAAGGGGTGGAAGGAAGGAAAAGCTTTTCTGCTGTCCTACGTGGCAGGGAGAAAAAAAGTCTTTCCCTTGATAGCTGCAACTAAGTGGAGGGCATTTCCTTTCCCGAAAACCCTTTTGGCTCCCTGAAAGACTCGCCGTGCTGCAATGGGTCGAGCCGACATTCCAACCCCTGTTCTGATGTTCCCACCCGAGGAAAGAGCGAAAAGTCATTGTCTTCGCGTGTGCTTTTGTGAGATCCGTGATCGTTCTCATTCATTCCCAGTCTCGTCCAATTTCAGCTTTCACAGACAGTGTTATTTGCTTCCGTTGACCAGATGTGGTACGTTGAAACGAGGTTCCGCCGTACCCCCTGCAGGTGAGGTCAGCCCAGTCAAGCTTTTTGGAATCGTCTCGGTGGTTCGATTCAGTCAAGTCTTTGTTGAACCATATGTTCACTCTGCCCGGCTACTCGAGCATTCATTACATGCGTGTGTAGAAAAAAAAAAATAGGTGCTTATACTTTTCACAGCGCGTGCACATATAAGATCACGATGTTGAAGTGTCCCAATTCCAACAAGATGAGACTGGAGGAGAGTCTCTGTCAGCACGTCCTTTTTTTTTTTTTTTTTCCAAGGTGTGTTGTTTGTGTATCTGTGTGCAGCAACAGTAGCTTAGGCGACAGCATGCCATTTGTAAAAACAGCTATTTAGATGAAGTCCTCAAACGAAACGGGCAAGATGCGCTTCGGCTGCAGACTTTCAGCTTAAATCCGAGTGAACGACATCTAATTCAGGTGAACATGATAAAAATATTCCAAGAAAAAAAATAATTTACATAATCATAATGTTCCCGCAACATACAAGAATGTTCCTGAGAGGTAATGATGGATATTGGCATGCCTGTTGAGAACATCCTCATTTATAAACTGCATTTTGTATTTACACATCTGCACTGTGAGGCAGATGTGCTGAGCGGTCGACCGCCGTGCCGCCAAAAGGAAGACACATTATGATCCCCACCCATGTAAATCCGCTTCAATTCCAAGCCGCGACTCCCAGTTCCACATATGCATCGGCGCTCTGCGCTGACGCTCCTTTCATCTATTACGGCTTCAAACAACAAAGTGTATGCAGGAAAGTGGTTAAGATTGCACAATTGTCTGTGTTTCATGTGTTGTCTTGTATTATTTTGTCATTTTTTTTGGGTCAACTTTTCTTTTGGTGGCGGCGCGGACACCCGCAGCGGCTCCTCTTGTTTTATGTTGAGGGGGAAGAAATTTCATCTGTGCTGTATGTTACACATACGTAGAGCACATTTGACAATAAAGTTGAATTCAAATTAAAAAGAAAATTAAAAAAATAAATAATTAACTGTGGGCGGCATTGCTCAGTGGTCCTCTCCCAACCCAGAGGTTGGGGATTCAATACCTAGCCAGTACGACCTTGTCGAAGTGTCCATGAGCAAAATACTGAACCCCGGTTGCTCCTGATGCTCCATCATCAGTACCTAAATGAGGAAAGGGGCTTTGAGTAGAAAAGTGCGAGAGAAGTGACAGCCCATTGACTAGGATTGTCTGTTAACATGGCTTGTTGAGCCCAAACGTTCGTGCGATAAATATGCAAAATAACATGCATCAGTAGTAAGGGTGCAAAGTCTTTTTGTGATGGGGCACTCTAATTTCAAAGGAGAATTGCTGTTGCATGCTGTTTCACTGAGCTGCACAGAAATTCACCCTGATCAAGTGTGTGTGTGTGTGTCTGAGAGAGAGCTTGCAAGTGGTAGTGGTACAGAGAGGCCCAGTGTTCGTCGTTGCCATAAATAAGGCCTCTTTATTTGTCCGTGTGTGCAGAGCTGATGGAGAAGCACTAAAGGGCCAACGCATTTCCTCGCAATTGGCCCCCTTGCCAGGTGTGGTGACCACTAACCAGGAAGGATTTGAACTTGTCATGCCCGATTTTTGCGCTTTCAGCCAACCCGGCACGTCGATAAGCACAGACAGAAACTCTCGGCTGCACACGCCGTACCTGTGTGGGCGCCTCCATTTCCAACTTCAGCTCAATTTGCGTTCCTGAAGTTTGCCTTCCTGTCTGGAAACGGGCATTCTGGGAGTAAACATTTGGGATTGGCTCCAATGGACTCCCGAAACGTGTTTTGCTACCTCTTTGGGATTTGTGAGTGATTGTTCCAGACAAATGTGAAGTGGAAGGGGCCCTGGACTGTTGGATGTTTTCAGTTCAGCCAACTCATTGAACGGCTTTCATCTCATTCACTATCCAAGTGTTTCATGATTCCGTTCTCATCCCTTGGCTTGCAAAACTTTTAGACGAAAAAGGTTTCCGTCAACCTACTGTGCATGTTTTGGAAATATGAGTGGGAGCTGGCTTACCAGGGGAAAACCCAAGCAAAGAGGGAAAACATGAAAACCCCACACAGGAATGTCCAAACCGAAGATTTCAACCTACAACTGTTCATTGTGAGGCAGATAGAAGCACAGTATTGCTCATTTGTTCAAGAATACGGTTTTTGTTTTTGATGTTGCATTCTGGTGAGTGTTTGTCAGAAACTGTGTGCTTTTAATTGCCATGACGGTTCACTGGAGTAATTCGTAGCAGCGTGTGAAATGGTAGGAGGAAAATCTGCATCTCCAAATCTGACACAGTGGTCCTCAGTCGGAAAAGGGTGGAGTGGAATGAGATCTTGCCCCAAGTGGAGGAATTGAAGTATCTTGGGGTCTTGTTCACGTGCGAGGGTAGGGTGGATCGGGAGATCGACAGGCGGATCGGTCTCGCGTCTGCTGTGATGCGGACTTTGTATCGGGCTGTCGTGGTGAAGAAGGAGCTGAGCCAAAAAGCCCAGCTCTCGATTTCCCAGTCGAAGGTATGTTCCTGCCCTCACCTCCGGTCACGAGCTGCGGGTCATGGCCGAAAGAACGAAATCCCGGACTCGAGCGACCGAAGTCAGTTTCCTCCGCAGGGTGTCTGGGCTCTCCCTTAGAGATAAGTGAGAAGGTGGGTCATCCGGGAGGGCTCAGAGTCGAGCCGCTTCTCCTCCACGTTGAGAGGAGCCAGATGAGGTGGCTCGGGCATTTTGATTAGAATGCCTCCTTGACCGGACGCCTGCCTGCTGAGGTGTTCCGGGCATGCCCATCGGCAGGAGGCCCCGGGGAACGACGCAGGACACGCTAGGGAGCCTGTGCCGCCTAGCTAGCCTGCGAACGCCTTCCCGGGAAGTGCTGGACGAAGTGGCTGGGGAGAGGGAAGTCTGGCTTCTCTGCTAAAGCTGCTGCCCCGCGACCCGACCTCGGATAAGCGCTCGAGAATGGATGGATAGACGTTTTATTAATTTTTTATTGTTCGGTTTATTTATTGAATGAGCCACTTTTTTTGTCTCTTTTCCTCAGATCTCCTTTGAATTGGCCGAGTACACGGCTAATGTGGACGGCGTGGGAACGCTCCGTCTTCTGGACGCGATCAAGACGTGTGGCTTGACCAACAGCGTCAAGTTTTACCAGGCCTCCACCAGCGAGTTGTACGGCAAAGTCCAGGAAATCCCACAGACGGAGACCACGCCCTTCTACCCTCGTTCACCTTACGGTAAACGCGCTCGAAGCCGACGTCTCGTCCCGTGTTTTATTTTTATTTTTGTTTTTTTTTTTAAGTAATCCGCTGCTTGACGTTGGCCATGCTCAGACACACGACGATCCGCGTGTGCCGCTCGTCTGCGTATGGCGGTGTTGCAAGAGCGAGATTCGTTGCGCGGGCCACTTATTTGCTCTCTACACAACCTGAGGCCAAAACGTCTTCCGGTTCGACTGGAGTGGCTCTCGCTGAAACAAAGACACCTTTATATTCACGCGGCTCAGGCACTCATTTGCGGCACGTAGATGCACGCACCGATGCACGCGCAGGCAATACACGTGTGCAAGCGATCCAGTTTCATTTTCTCCGTCGGGTAAATGCCCCGCTCGCTGACATTCCCCCCCCCCCCCCTCTGTCAACACTCGAACCGAAGCTTCATGGGCGGGGGGGCGCGGGGGGGGGCAGTACATCCGATCATGAGGCCTGCTCGGCAATGAATTCATCCTCTCTTCGCTTCCCGTGTAACCGGCGGGCGGTGTCGTGTCCAAATTGAGCCCATTTTTGGGTCATGTGCTGATATGATTTGAAATGGATGGAAGATTTAGACACGGTGACACATCCTGGCCATCCAGGCCGTAAAATCATTTGGAATGGTTCCAAGAAGTGACATCATATTCACGCCCAGTCTCGAAGCCTGTCGATTAGGATTTTTGGGAAGCGAACAGCGTTCGGAATCCATGGGAGAGTTTTATGAGAAGGCTGCTCTTCATTGGGGGGCGGGGGGGCGCTTTGAATCATGTGGACTGGCCATTGAGACCGCTTCGACTTTGGTCAGCGTCAGGGGAAGTCAAGTCCGGATCCAAAAACCAGTCGACGGTATCTGGTTTTGCAATTAAATGGCGCAAATGAATGACATAAGTTTACAATCCCAAAAAAATAATGGTTGGCCTTTTCTTTATTCTTGTTTTTTTTTTTTTCTGTGACTCATAAAGGTGCTGCCAAATTGTATGCCTACTGGATTGTGGTGAACTTCAGAGAGGCGTACAACATGTTTGCTGTCAACGGGATCCTCTTCAACCACGAGAGTCCAAGGAGAGGTAAGAGACGTCTTTAAACCACAACTTTTGTCTCATCCGACAAGCAGCATGTGCAAATCGTTTGGATCAATCGGTTTGATTGCCTTTTTTGGCAAGTGTTTTTTTTTTTGCATAAAGGAACTCGGCAGCACCAGGATCCTACTCTCTATCTGTCCTTATTGTCCTCGCGCTATCTGAAAAAATATTTTTTTACATTTGGGCTGCTCCTCAAATGCATTTCGACACAGACTAATGCTTGGGTGGGCAGGGTGTAAACCAGGGGGTGTCAAAACGTGTTCATTTCCACAGCTTTCTCAGGAAAGGGTGTAGGCAAATAGTTTTTGGGGTGGCCAACAGCCAGACTCGATCCACCTCTGCGTCCAAATCCCATCTCCACATTCAAAACCAAAAAAAAAAAAGACAAAACTATCATCAGGTGACCTTTTTTCAAAACAGTTACTGAGGATCATGAATAAATCAGCCCTGAAATGGAAGAAACAATTCTTGCCTCTAAATTTGAATTATCAACTAAATTGTGACGAGAGCAAAAAATTCTACTGCACACTTCTCACGAAAAGTGCGGCACATGTCATTTTTAGTATTAGATATACTTTTTCGGTCACGTAGCGGACCGCTGAAAAATGGCCGGCGGGCCACAAATGCCCCCTTGGCCCTAGTTTGGCCACCTCTGGTGCAATCGTTACCAGTTCCCACAGCGCGTATCTTTTTGTGCTAAGCCGTTAGCTTTTACTGGCTAAGCCTCTGACCTCGGTCGGGTTCGTTGTCAGGGCCTTCGTCGGGGTTTTTGAAATCACAAACACCTGAGTGGTTGACCCGGCCGCGCCGCTTACGATGAAGTCATGTGGTGTTCATCTCGGGTCACGCCGGCGTGTTAATCAGGTTAAACCGGTGCCTGCAACCCTTCGGGGCATCGCGCACATATTAAAAATGTCACCGCAGCCTCTCTTTTGTTCGTGTGTGTGTGTGTGTGTGTCTGTTTTGTGATGTATAAACGAATAGTCAGAACCCAGACTGGCCAATGGTTGTCTTTTCATATGAAACCATTCATGCGCTAACAGTTTATAGTGAATAACACACTAATTGAAAAGATGTTGGCACGTTACACTCAATCATCCTTCAAATCCAAATGATTCCAGTTCAATAGTTTGTCACTACGATCAGTAAAATCTGCCAGATTGTATCTCTTCATTTCCCTTGCCAGGATTCGTGAGGTGTATTTTCAACGTCATTGATCGTTTCTATCTATTAGTGACTGCTGCCCATATTTTGCTCACTGTAAGAACACCCGGAAAAGAAGCCTCTGCCGATCGTACGCTCCCTGGGCGAAGTGATAGGAGTGTCGTTGGCAACAATCTTTTTCTCACTGATGAATGAAGAATGTTTTTAATGTCTCCGTGACAGAGCAAGTCGCGAAGCGTGAACTTGAGGAACCACACCCAAATGGGTGACAGCGCTGTTATGAACCCCTGCTGCTTGGTGATAATGTGCGAAAACATGAAATCTAAGAGAATATCCATCTTGACGTCTGTCCCATCCAAATGTGTTGCAACGTAAAGGTCGCTTCCTTTGTTTTTGTTGTATCTTGTATGTAAGACAAGCCTCTTCTTTCTCAAGAGCACTCTGGAAAAAGTCATTCATGCTTTGGTCACATCTCGGCCGGATGACTGTAACGCACTTTACTTTGGAGTTAGCCAATCCTCCGTCAAACATCTCCAGTTGGTCCAAAATGCTGCCGCTCGCCTCTTGACTCGTAAGAGGGAGCACATCACTCCTACTCGGGCATCCCGGTCTCTGGCTACATCTTAGAGTTATTTTTGAGGTCCTACGATTTGTTTTCAAATCTTTCAATGGCCTCCCCCCACTTTAGCTCTCGGAGTCTGCGGACCAGACACAATTAGAGCTCCCAAAAACTAAGCGGCTGTTTTTCCTCTGTGTAAGCTTGACTTAACCCAAGTGACGCGTTGTCGAAACGTTTAAGCCTTTGGTGCGCTGCCGCGTGCAGCCCTGCTCTTTCTTTTTACTTCTAATTTTTGTAAATAAAGAATTTAAAGTTGGGGGGTGGGGGTCTTCACAAGCCCTGTCCACTATTCAGATGACGTTTTTCCTCGCCCTCACTCCTTTTCCCGTTTCTGGGTGTGACTTGACACTGCGCTAGTGAAACGGCGCACACATGCTCTCTTTCGGCAGCCAAGTTTCAGATATCTGCAAGGATTGCGCAATGCTGCTGATAGCAACTGACAGGATATAATTGTGATGAACGGGATATTTGAGAAACAACGCTATGCCCCGGAAAACAACTTTTCAGGGAAACAGGGCAACACCAAGGGTCCACATCACCCTGAAAGCCACCAGGAGACGTGTTCCTCATTCTCAAAATATTTTCTTCCAATTGGGTGATTGCTAAAAAAAAAAATGTTTATGGCATTGGAGACGGTGTTTGGACTGTTTTGATTACAAATGTTGCATAAAGCTATCAAAGGTCTTCTGCTCTTCTCGGAGCGAAACGCTGCCTGTTCAGACAAGCGCACGACGTAAATGAGCTCAGCTATGAAATATCTGAAAAGTACTTGGACTGAGCTGCGTGCTCATCTTCAATTTGTGAGACGCGCCAGCGATTGACTAGGACATCGCCTTTGCGCCGTACTTACTTGGGGGCGAGTCATGAAAAACGAATCCCCACGTTTCAAGATGGAAAAGTACTGACCTTGGAAATACCGACCTTAATTCCAATGAACCCACTGCATTTCCTCAAAATGTAGAAATAGTCAAACAACAGTGTAAAGCGAGGCACATCTCCCTTGTCAATAATTGGAAGAAATGTTGTGGACACAAGCGGTTTACGGCATAGTAGAAGGCAAGTTTCTCCCTGAGCTTTGGTGTCTGAATCTGAGATTTTGTGCTTTGTAAGGAAGCTTTTGGTCCAGAAGAAAACCCAGACCCAGCGTATATTTAGAGACCAGCTCCGTTGGACTCCCTTGTGGAGTTACAATGGTTCCCTTGTAACTCACTCGCATTTGAGTAGACCAGGAGCTTAGTGTTTTCTGCGTTTGAAACAAATTTCAGAGCCCTCAAGATGTGACTGGACAACACTGAAAGACGAACTCAAAAGCCTGAGTGGGTGTGGCGAACAGTCATGGTGTCATCGACAGTCGTGACAAAATGCGTCGGACGCGTGAGCGCACAACCTGTTGATGTAAATTGAAAATGATGTGGGTCCCAGGACGGAGCCTTGGGGCACCGCTTTGGTCACATCCAGAACAGAAGACCAGAACACACTCAGTGTACTAGTCTGTCGGACCAATCTGTCAACAAATCTTCATGGACTCAGTCCAATTCCCCAGCTAGTGACGAGGTCCCATCCCCGAGCATGAAGGAACGTTGTGGTGTCCTTGTTTCGGATTGATAGTCACGTTTTCCCCGCCTTCTTTAGCCTCGCTTCAGACCAGCTGTGCCAGTCAAGCCAATATGTTGCGTTTTTCCTGTCACTTCTCTTGCCAAACAAATCCGAGCGCTGGAGAAATGACATGGAAGAACAAGAAAACACGCGTGTCAGTTTCTGGCAGAGGTTTTGCTGTCTGCTCAGATTTCATGGCCCATGGAATTATGGCGCTTTCTGCCAGCTGGAGGCCAGGTGAAATGGCCACCCCTGCCCTGTTTGGGTTCCAACCCTGCAATAAGCGTCCTTTCCCCCCTTCGCAGGCCTCATCCTGGCTGTCCTGAGTGCTGCTGCCAGTAAAGGAAACGCATTAACACCGCTGCC
Organism: Hippocampus abdominalis; assembly: GCA_018466805.1. Taxonomy (NCBI): domain Eukaryota; kingdom Metazoa; phylum Chordata; class Actinopteri; order Syngnathiformes; family Syngnathidae; genus Hippocampus; species Hippocampus abdominalis. Next base: position 21,184,641 of record CM031701.1, read on the forward strand.
AGCAACAGAGCAGGCTTTGTCCCCCACCCCCCCCTCCGGGCAGGCCAGTCATATATTCAGTTGAAGCTCTGCTCTATGCCGCGCTGATTAGACAAAGGAGGGAGGAGAGCAATCGAGAGCATAGGTGTGAGCTTTATAAGGAGACCTGGGGTGTGCCAGGTGCTACGTAAGGCCCCAATGGTTGCAGCCGTTGCAGTTCAACCCCCAAACCAAAATCCTGTCTTGATTTATGAGTTGAATCTGTCCCTGACCACAATTGCAACTGAAAATAATCATATCATCTTTCCTCACTGACTTAAATGAAAATGGCATTAATCCATTCCAGCGGCCCCAAAAAACCCCATTTAAAAAAAACAACAAAAAGAAAACATTTGTTTTACTAACACGGCTCTCCACAGTATTGTGCTGTATGAAGACAAAGTCATAACACACACTTTTATAAAATAGAATGTAAAAAAAAAAACCCCAACCCAAAACCAAACAGTTTGTGCGTCACCATTTCTTGCTGCAGTTCAGTTGACATTCAGGTGGGTTTACCTTGGCCACCAGGGGACAGTATAATGCAGACACGACAAAGGAGATTTTAACAACTGTCTGTCACTTGATGCGCTAGTACAAGGAGTAGTTTTCGCAGAAGGTATCATGAGCATCATTATTTTACCTGTCTACTTGTGGTGCTGCACCCTTTGTGTTCAAATATCTTTTGCTTCAAGGGTTATAATTGCCACCCGTTTCATTTGCCCATCTATGGCATTTTGCACGGTGTACTGTATTAGCACGTAGTTCATGGAAAGTCACCAATTTCGTGCTATTGTTAAATTCACAACGTGTCAGATTCTTTGTTTTATGTTTAAACTTGAACTAGCAGCTTAAAGCGAGTAGTGTGTATCCAATTGTCCACTGTCTGCTGCTTGTTAGTTGAGCCGCCCGCCATTCAGCGCTTGTAACTCCAATTTTTGCTCCCAACAGAAGACACAACCGCTATCTTGAAAAACCGGTCAGGCCACTTGTAAGTGGAGGTGCCACCGGCAATGACTTCTCCAAGTTGGTGTCACCTGTATTTGCATTGTATTATTTAACGTTGACAAACTATCTACTATTCAATACAATCCAATAACAGCCCGCAGTCCGTATTTATTTATGAGTCCTTCATAGGAATATGCAATGAAATCCAATTCAACTGGCAGCTCTGCAGTTTTATCATCTTGTAATCTTTCGTTTCTGTCTCTCAACCAGCAAAGCTTCTTTGGGTGTCTTGCAAAGCGCAATGCAAGTGTTATGTACTATGTGGTCAACCTTTTTAGCACGTCTGCATCACAGTGCAGAGGTCGTGGGTTCGATACAGGCTCCGGCCTTCTTGTATGGAGTTTCCATATTCCCCCCCTCCCCCGTGTCTGCGTGGGTTTTCTCCGGGTATTCCGATTTATGAAGTACTCTGACGATTGTTGAGGAAGTTACCGTTCAAATCAATGCTGCTTTTCACACACGCACACCTGACGTCAAATATCTGAATTGGTGTTTATCACTCTTCACGTGTTGAGAGGCTAGCTATGTGTGCAAGCACCAGCACGCTATATGCCGCAACGTATGTCTGGCCTTTTCTGGTCTGTTTCTTCTCAGCCTGTCAGTATTTTAAGAAATCATGACTACAAATTTGGTGCATTGGTACGATTGCCTTGATGGGATTTTCCTGAGTCTTAAATAGAGGCGCTGCTCCTTGTCAGGGCAACAGTAACGCAATGTCGAGACAGAGCTGCGCTATTATGGCGCAGCTGAAAAAAAAACAAAACAAGAGTTTAAAAACAGTCGGATATTTGCGAGAGGTTCAGGGTGATGGGAGGTTGATTTATTTCGTGTGTTAGTGTTTATGGAATGAAAAGAGCACTCTTTGATGCGAGATGTGATTTTTTTTAAAACACTCGCAAATCATCCTCGCACATATCACGACGGACGAGCGAAGAGTCAGCTCGAATCAGGGATTCCGAGTGAGATGCCGCATTAGTCGAGCTGACACCATAATAGTGGGGTTGCGTTTCCAACTCCAAAGTGCTTTATTTTGCTTGGACAAGTGCAACTTGTATGAGCGGGATCTCCGCAATATCTTTTTCCCCCCGCACAGTTTGAACAGGCAACGTGACACCAGGCCCGGTGTTCCGCCAAAAGTTCCAGAACTCTTGTAAGCCTGCGAACGGCAAATCAATAACGTGCCCATTTTGTGTATTGCCGCTGAATATGAGCACCGTCCGTTTCTGATGTCGTGGAGCTCGTGTCCATGCGACGTCCTGGAAATTGACCCTGCAGTTGCGGAAAACTCGGGTGTGAGCCGCCTGTTGATTTTTTGTCGCCGTTTTTTTGGTGGGGTTTGGTTTTTTTGTGACCTCCCTCCGTTGTTTTTGCAACTAATAAACTCTGATTTTTCCTTGGCGTATCGGCCAGATTTGACACCAAGACCCGAAATTACAGAGGAAAATGATAGAGTGGAGCTAAGCCGCTCTGGCTCCAATATGAAGTGGGAACAAATTGACTTTACTGAGGCTGGTTCTTTTGATTTAGTTTTGGATCAGTTGAAGCTGAGCTGGAGTGTGCGGCTCTATTATTGTGTGTGTGTGTGTGTGTGTGCGCGCGTGTGTGTGTTGGGTTAATTTGCGTAATAGTTTGGTTGGGATCCGTCGCTCGACCTCAATGAGCCATTTTTGCCTCTCACTGTTGTGAATGTTCAGCAAAGCTGAACATCAGCCTTTATTTTTCTATGGAATATGAATGAGCCCCATAAACACTTGTATCATTTTTTTTTTTTTTTTTTCAGGGTCCAATTTTGTGACACGGAAGATCAGCCGCTCTGTGGCCAAGATTCACTTGGGCCAGCTGGAGAGCTTCAGTCTGGGCAACCTGGATTCCAAGAGGGATTGGGGCCATGCCGGCGACTATGTGAAGGTAGAACACGATCTGACCACGAACCAAGCCGCGCACACACACACACACAGACCAGAAAAAGACCCACAAATGCCCATTTTTCGTAAAAGTCGAGTGCCAAATTGACACGCAAACAGCGCAAACATTCACCGTAGTCAGTTGGACCAATGTCCTCAAGAAGAAGTCGACAAAGCAATTGCTTGTAACACCAGCGACAACCTCCAGAGGGCAGGAGTGGCGCTAACGCCATCGGTTTGCGGAAAACATCATAAGATGCAATCCACCCAAAATAATAAGACTGAGATTAAGGCCAGGCAGAAATTTGTCCAGCAGTCACAGAGCTTCAACAAGTTTTAGGAACCGATGAGCCAAATATTGATCTTGATAGATGTGATGGCAAGGCAAATTTTCAGAGCGATTCCCGTACGCGTATTCACTTTTGAGTCCTCTCCGATACTGATGCCAAGCGCTGATACCGCAAGTAATTATGATTAATAAAATTTAAACGAGCACAGTGACAGATAGTTGTGAACAAAATCTTGTGATGAGTCGCCGATTTTTCCAACAGCCGCAGTGTAGCGCCGACGACCGCTGATTTGATTTTTGCCGTAAGCGTCGGCGGATGGCATCGGTATCCTCCGCGACGAGAACCCGATACCTTGAAAACGAGAAGGGTATCGGCCCACTCTTGATATCTGGTGTCGTCACTCGCCCATCCCTGCTCATGACCCTTTTTCGTGTCACATTCCGAAATCAAAGTAGCAATTTTGGATCTGCTGTCTGATACTCAAGCAAACGTTTTGAGTCTACAGCAAAAATAAAGGAACGGGCTTCAGCGTTCCACGACTTTTGGTCCATCGCCGCTCAGCTTCCGCAGCCCCCGCAGTGCAACCACATGCGATATTTTGTTCCAAGGGCCGCTGTCGCAAAGTGAATCGGAAAGTTTGGTGGAGACGTGGCTCAACTCTGCGTGCACCGCATGGGAGCTGAACAGTGCACAGATGTCCACATAACGGAGGACGCTTTTCCCCAGATCATTTGCGAGTTCAACGTGCGTCCTGTTTGAAGCCTCTTGTGATTCTCTGCCAAAAGAAAACTCGAGATAGCAAAAAAGGGGAGCGGCTGCGGCGCAATACCGCCTGCCGTGAGGCCGTAGACTCCGCTCCGATTTCCCACAGCTCAGCCGTGGCCCGGCTCCCTTGCAGGGAATGCCGCGTCCTGCGGATGAGGACACAAGTACCGTATTTTCCTTCACGTCACCGTGCCAGCGGCAAGCAGCGAGCCGCAGTGGCGAGATGAAACAAACGAACGGGGGTCACCGCTGATCCCGGATCAGGCGCCGCTGACTCTTTCGAAATGTCTGTTTCCCCCCACGTCGGTGCGCGCGTCGGGAAACATTCCTTGGAGCAGCCAAAGCATGCGATCGGTTACGTTGGGAACATATGTGTGTGTGTGGGGCTGAGGAGATGAAAGGCGCAACGGGCTACCATGTCTGACAGAAGACCCCCCGACGGCGCACGCTGTTGTTATAAGGAGTTGATGGTGGCATAGGTAGCGGGGAACATTCTTTGAGATGGGAGCCAAATTGAGGAGGTTCAAATGCAGATCGGAGCGTTGGGTCATGGCGGTCAAGTGCTCAAAGGGAACGGCGCGCATGCATCAGCGCCATCAACGTCTTTGAAGGGTACTTGAAGAGTCTCGGCTCAGCCACGTGGTCCCGCTCGACTGGGAGACCCCGATTGCAAGAGGCAAATGGCCCGATTTATGACGGTGAGGTGGTTCGAAAACGCAGTTGGCCACCCGTGACGCCTCTGGCATCTGATTGGTCGACATATGCAGCTGTTTCTTAAGCGATCATGTGGCGAGCAATGCCACTGCACGCGCCCATTTTGGGATTTTATTGCCGGCGAGTACAGTAGACGCATAATTGTGTTTTACAATAATACTCAACCATAACCAGCCTGACGGCAGGATCGGGCGGTCTTCTTTTTTTTTTTTTTGTCAAGAGCGTTAGATTGCATTTCCCGAATGCACCCGGCAGCAAATGCCGACGAACAATACTTTCGCTTTGAACTGCCTTTGAAATCTATTTTCCTTTATAATTGAATGGGGCTTACCTTGCCTAGAATCCCACATAGCATTGTAACCTGGTTGGCTAGTGCACCTTTTGGCAAAGTTCTTTCAGCCGAATGCTGTTTGCCATGCACATCTGTCTGGAATCATCTGTTGCCTTGCTCCCATCACCACGTTTGAGATGTTTTGTACCAACGGTATTCATGAAGGTGAAAAACGAACACCCTCACTGCATTGAAACCATGGCTAAAATGTTGGTGTGTCACATCTGCGCGAGCCTGCTCAAGGAGCTAGCCAAGAGTTTAGTTGCAGAGAACATGATGTTGAATGGGGCTTCCCCCCCCCCCCCCCCCAAGTGCGAGTTGATTCCAAGCCTTTGCGCTCTAATTGACGGGTACCTTTACCTTTCCCGTCCAAACTGCTCTGGATTGCTGCATCAATGCATGCGTCTGATGCCAGTCCGGTGTAGCCTGACTTGAGACGCTGCAGGTTTCCTGTGGGAATTGCCAACATTCCAGCTCCGGTAAATCGGGCACCTCCACGCTTCATGTCTCACTCGGGGCTTGCGGGAAGCCAAACAGAAGCCCGGGGTACTTAGGTTAACTGAGGTGGAGGTGGAAGAGCCCCCCCCCCCCCCCAAACAAATGTGTGTATGTGTGTGTGGTTCAGCCGCTCTGCAGGCAATCAAAGGCCGCAACTGTCATCGGGGCCCCCGGCTTTGCTTTCTTTCGCCTCACTTTGAAACGCTCGTCCAGCCGGTGTCGGCACTAAGTTACCATGGCAAACGCAAACAAGCGGCAGTTTGTAAACAGAAGCATGTGTGTCTGCTTTTGGGCTGACAACTGCTTTTCCTCCTCGTCTTTCTCGCTCTCCTCACCCCACCCAAGACTGGGAAATTGCTCCTAATTGGCTGCGGGTAGATTGCGGGTGGCAGGCAGGGGGGGGCGTGCTGTGTTTCTGCTTTAATGATGTCTGAAGGCGCGCGGCTGGCTGGCTGGCTGGGCATCATCTCAGCCGCGTATCGGGTATCTCCGCCGCGCGCCAGCGACTCTCATTCCGAGCCCTTTATTCGACATTGTTGTACGATGCTGGGACATTTGCCGTCAAGTAAGTCAAGCCTATTTATTTGGCAATGTTCTCAGAGAAGACTGACTGAAGTGCTTTGCAATCAAATGCCCCAAATATTAGAAAGTTACCATTTTTGTTGTCTGTAGCTTTCACGTTTATCCATTTCTTGACGTCGTTCCCGCGTACCTCCGGGGACGCAACCAATCCATACGGAACTTTGTTGGAACCATTTTCAAATAAAACGACCACCAACTGTGACCGTATGATTAAGATTTAGACGTGTAAAAGCTTGAACGTGTCTTACGGCGCGAACGTGTCCGTTACTAATGCGTGTACAGTGAAACTCCTCTCCAACGAATGTCAGCAAGACATTTTTCTCACTGTGCAAATTTTATCTCAGATGTAAACACACACACACACACGTAGCGACGCGAGCACGTACACACCTCTTTTGGCCTCAACCAATTAGTGCTGACGCAACGGACGTTACATATTTTCTACAAACAATAAATAAATGACTTTTTTATTTTATTTTATTTTTTTTTTAAACATAGAATGTCTCTCGTGCCCCAGTCAAGCTTTACCTACTGTTGTCCGGTTTGCAAATCTCTCCACTCCCCTCTTGATGTCCAAGAGGCAGTTTTTGCTTTTGTGCCCTGACGAAAGCTGGCATTGTTCTGACTTGTTCTCACAGATTGCGAAACTGCTGCCAGATGAGTTGCGGTTGACCCGTGGACATTGTGAAAGCCAGTCTCCTTCTGCTTTAAAAAAAAAAAAAAAAAAATTTTTCTTCTCACGTATTTATTTAAAGCTGATGATTACCAGTTAGATTCCGCCGTATACGCGCGTGCATGCGCGGGTGGTTGGCCTTGCGGTGTGATAACTGTCACAATTCCTGGCATGGTGTTGATGCCATTTGGCCACGGCATCGCCCCACTGGTGTCATTTTTCACCATCTTTATTTTTGTTCTTCTTTTTCTTTTTCTTTTTTTTTTTCGTCATCTGCGGCAGCCGTCTGTGTGCGCACTATTGGTTACAGATGAGGCTAATTAGCCAATCTGAGCCAATCGTCGATGATTGATGAAAGCGCCGGCTCATTCATCACACGTTTGAGTCTCGCAGGTGAACAATATGAGCCGTTTCGTCAAACGTTACGACAGTACGCTCCACCTGTGTTTGTCGAAACGGGAGTCTTTTTTTTTCGAAGCCAGCACGTACGATGAAATGAACTGAATTGGTAACAAAAACTCCCGTTACATTTCGAAGCCGTATGGTCTCGGATGTTTCCTTCTTTCTTGTTTTTTGAATGTAAAAGTAGTGGTTCTGCCGCTGTGGGGTCTGCAAGCGGCTCAGTTTCGTATGCACGCCTCCATAGCGAGTCGGTGTGTGAATGGTCGCGTTTGCAAGCATCTTGAAATCGATTTTTCAGGTTAGTGATTTATTGGCAAGAGTCTGGTAGGGGGTGAGAACAACTTGAAACGTAGTCACTGGTTATGCAACTTAAAGTTCCAACTTCCAGCAGGGTGCGTTGCAGGGGGTAGGGTGGGGTGGGGGGGGGGGGTCATATCTCCCACCTGGGTGAGTGGGGAGAGGGGCGACTTGGACAGTGATGAATCAGGGTAAATTGATGGGCTGATCTCCAGAGAGGGGGAACAGCTGGCGGACAGTCTCGGCACCCCGCCGCGGCATTCGAGACGGCCCGCCTACTGCGGATGAACTTGAAAGAAAGAACTCTCGACGGGCTCGAGCTCAAAACGCGGCAGCGCAAACTCTGATCAGTTCAACGCTCTGCTCAGAGGGTCGCGAAAAACACGACGTTCAGCATTTGCAGTTTGATTTATATTTTGGTTGAGATCCACATTGTTCAGTATTTGTATCCTTACCAGTGAGTTAGAAAAGTGCGTTTTGGGTGAGTGTCAGTGTGCGTCAGGAAGTGAGGTGAGGTGAGGTGTCTGAAGGTCCCGCAGTCTGGACTGATGGCCATCGGGGATGGGCTGTCTCTGCTGTAGCTTTCGGGGAGGTGGGGGGGGCCATCCTGTTGGAACTGTCAGAGCAGTCTGGCCAACTTTGGGACTGGAATGTGTGTGTGACCTCCTCTTCCTCCTTCACACTCCCTCCGTGTACACTCTGCGCGTCTGTGACTCCGTCAGATGGTCAAGCAGCTCGTGGGAACCTTCTCCGTCCAGACTGCCGAGTGTCAACGTCGAGGCAAATATCAAAAAGGGTCACGGCACTTTGGGGGGGCGTTCTCACAACATCCCATCCTCGCTCTTGAGATTGCGATATTGCTTATCTGATTTTCATTTTTGTTGATCTTGTTGGAATCATAAGATGTGTGTGTGTGTGTGTGGAAGCCCACGCCAGACAACGTTGGATACGAAATAGACTGATAGAGTCAAGAGTAGGCCTGTCTTGTGTCCTGTCTGTAGAAATACACAGTTACGCTGTCTCTCGCTACCGCAATAAATGCCGGACCGAAGAAAAGAGTACATCAAGTGTGTGAGAAGAACATCCGTGAGAATCCGTGTGGTCAGTTAAAGTGACGGGCGTGAAAGCCAGCAGGCGGGAGACACGGACAGTTTGGAAAGTATGGGGATGTGGTCGTAGCGTAACGTTTGCTAACTGCTATGGCTAGTCGCTGACTTGCAAATTTGCTGTCATGAAACAAATTCCTCCCCTCAAGTTGTTTTTGGAGCCATAGACGGCGCAAACCGCTCTCTCTCCACCATCCAGGAATGGGTCCGTACCAGTTAGGCGGGGTCTGGTCGATGACTGCCTTGTCGTGTGACGTCTACGCCCGGTCCAAGACACGCTACGATATTTATCCAGTAGCCCTGACAGTGCGATCGTCGCGAACGATAAAAAAGTGATGTCGTTTGACAAGGCCATTCCAGGAGTCGACATTTTACGGTTGTCCTGACGGTGGATCCCGTCAGTGGTAGCGGAGGCTTTTTTTGCATTTCGAACCTCAGTTTGACACCTGATTTGACTTGCCCTTCTCTTCTCCTTGACTCCTCCCACTTCCGTCTTCTCATGGCGTTCTGTTTTTGGTTTCTTTGCCAAACTGCTTCATGTGCCATCTTGTGCCTTTAGCTTTACATGTAGAGTCCATGCATGGACACCAAACCCCACACTCACTCAATCACAGTGACTGCAGACTTCCCTTGACAGCTGCTATAAAAAGCCACAGTCGTTAAAAACAGAAGACCTGTCATTATGTGTGGGGTTTTTGGTTTTTTTGGGGTTGTTTTTTTGTTTTTCGAACAAAGAAGAGCAGACCCACAGCAGAGCAAGTGACCCCCCAAAACTGGGTATCTGGGCCCCAAACACTGCAAATCATGCCCGCCGCACAACAAGCGATGCGACCAAACACGACTGAACTGGATAGTCTCAAACAAATTACAGTCCACGACTCACACCGGGCATACTTGGCCACTGAGCTTGGCGCTCATATTAATTTGCTGCGCCAGAAAAGCCTCACACCCTCGTGTTCAACACGCGTGACTATATTGTCCATCGTAGCCTGTTTACGAACTAGAAAGGAAGAAAGCGACCAAGGAATAAGGCTATTTCATTTCTTCGCCGTGTACATCTGTTATCCACAAATGCAGCGCATTTTCTCCAGCTCGGTTGCTTGCCTCGTCGCCAACAAAACCTCAAAGTATAGAGTCGATTGGCGATTGCCGCGGCCGATCGTGCCCGTTTTGTCCCTGAGATCCAGACTGGTGTCCAGTCTTGCGGTGACCAGTGCGATCCAAATGCTAGCCATGTGGCTCTTTGGCTTCGAACGGTGACTTTTTCAAAAGCAGTCACATCTCTGCTGCATTACTGGATCGCACTTCACGTTGGAGTCAGCCAGTCCTCCATGAAGTGCCTCCAGTTGGTCCAGAACGCTGCCGCTCGCCTCTTGACCGGCACTCGTAAAATGAAAACAAATGGCAGATGTAATTTTCTGGTGGGGAGAAGAAATGTTTGCTTAATGGCAGAGGTCAGTGGAGAATCGCTGATAGAAAGCCAGCGCGAACTCTTGAAAGAAGCACTTTTAGAAACCAAGTCATGTTGAAGAGCACCTGGCAGAGATGTAAATGATCAGATCAATACAAATAAGAGATAACAAAAAACTTGGTGAGAATCTGCCGGCTCTAATTTAATCTTTTGAAAATCTCTGGATGGACCTTGGTGAGGGGTTTCAAGACCTGGAGGTGAAAATCGGACTTTTTTTTGGACTCCCTGCCTTGACTGCTATTTCTGTCGAACTTTCCACTAGCGTTCACGCTCCCTCCCCGACAAAAATTCTTCAACGCAGAAATCTGCGGCCCGCGTGCGCCACAGGCCACCGCCCCTGAGAACTCTCCGCATGAGCTTGTGAGGGCATGGACGTTTGCCATTGCACTCTTGCGTTGGAGGTTAATTACCGCTGCCAACGCAGGTGCGGAAAGCCAGTTGTCCCTCCCACATCAGCCCCAGACCTACCGTCCAGTACACAGCAGTCCTGTGTTTTCCTGTTTGGACGGCAGGAAATCGACTCGGCGCGCGCGTGTGCATGTGCGCGCGCATTGGAAGAGTGCCTCATTGTCTCAAAGTTTATGTAGAGTTACTAAATGCCTGAGTGAGTTTCTGCCGCAAAATCTGTGTGTGTCGTGTGTGTGTATCTGTGTGTGTGTGTGTGTGTGTGTGTGTATGCGTGTGCGCATTTGCGAGTATGTGTTTGTCTTTGGGCATGAGCAAATCCAGACCACACCCTTTGAAGTCGGCCGTGTAGCGCGTTGAGGTTTGGGCACGGGCGCACTCAGCTCCTCCAGTGGTTGGCAAGAAACCTTATAGCCCACATCAGTCAGACTTGCCATTCATGCATTATTCATATCGAATCGGGGGGAGGGGCGGGGGGGGGTGGCACACACAGTCCTAAACACACATGTTCTTATCCTTACGCTGCAGGTTTTGCCCCTACTTGCCCGAACCCTCCCGTCTTGGAAATGCTTGAGTGGTTGGTGTCACTCTAATGGAGAGGGGGGGGGGGTTGCCGGGGGTTCAGTTTGACAAGAAATGTGTGTCTGTGGAATCATCTCACCTTTTCTACTCATTGCTTTCACGCTTGTATTTGGGCCTTTAGTTCGCGAAAAAATGAAATAATATATAATTTGGATTTTTTTTTTTTTTAAAGCTGTTTTTGGTTGCAGCTGTTTTTGGTCCGACTTCCCATGATGGGGAGCTTCTTAGCATAACAGAAAGACCAATGTCGTCTTCGGATCTGGCTAACCATCTTCAACTCTGGAATCTCTTTCTCTGACGAGTCTCCTTTTCCCTTTGAATTTATTGCATTTGTCCAGTCTGATGTCCAGGAAATCAAGTTTCTGTCACAGGGCAACGCACGTCGTTATGAAGGAGTTAAACATCGCTGGGAAATCCGCAGGTGTGCTGTCAAACGTTGTTGAATCTGGACGACGGCGTGGCCGATGTAACACAACACCGTTCGTGCTCACAGTTTGTGGCTTCTGGAACGGCTCCGACGCTGATGTTTAGTCGAGACTTTGCATACACGGCCGTGGTCCTTCCCCAAAACGGAAGAGGGTCAATTTCAATCTTCCCGTCGGATCTTCCCCTTCTCGCGACATCCAAGTTCAGCATCGTTTAACAAAGTCACCGTCGGAATTCAGCTTTGATGCTAATGCTATTTCGCTAGCTGGCTTTTACTGCTGTGTTGGGTCTGTCTCGGTGACAGACTGAGACTGCTGTTGTCTTCTACTCTGATCAAAACAGCTTATTAAAAATGTTCATTCCGGGTCTTTTATGTATTTTTTCACTTTTAAATTATCCTGCAGGCCTGGTCGAACCTCCTTGGGGGGCCGCTTCTGGCCCGCGGGCTGTATGTTTGACACCCCTGATTTAGACTATTTGGATCTGCTTGACCGAACCCTCCTTTGCATTTTCAGACTGCATTTAGCGATCTCCCGCTAGCACAATTGGTTTGACAATCGGCTCTCCGGCGTTCTGGAATCTGAAATGTGTTCTTTGTCACCCCCCCCCCCCCAATGTTTTCTGCAGCGAGAATGTTGGATACTTTCATGGTGTTAGCAATCCATTTAAAATAGCAGACAATGGACAACAGGCGATTCACACACCGTACGACATTCCCGCCGTGCCGCAACCGGCGGCTCGACCGCTTGCGGTGCACTTGTCCATCACGCACGTCCGCCTGGGTGGCGTCTGTCCTTGTCCTAGCCGAGCCTCGGCGCTCTCCGTCCCACAAGCCACGACTCCCTACAGAGTTGGCGTTTGAAAATAATCTTGTGTGCGGCGTTGCATTTTTGCCGCCGCGTAAATCGCAAATAGAAGCGTCTTCTATTTGCGGGGGGCAATTTTGCTGTCTATTTTCAGCATGACAAAAAAAAACCAAAACTAAATAATTGACGGCGGCACGGTGTTGACCGGTTAGCATGTCGGCCTTAAAGTGCAGAGGTGCAGGATTCGTATCTGGGTTTCTGTGGCTTTTCTCCGGGTACTCCAGTTTCTTCCCACATCCCCAAAAACATGCATGGCAGGTTAATGCAACACTCGCCATTGTCCCGAGGTGTGATTGTGAGCGTGAGCGGTTGTTGGTCTACGTGTGCCCTGCGATTGGCTGGCAACCGGTTTCAGAATGGAGAGCTGGATCCGGTCTGTGAGAGAGAGGGCTGTTGACCACCCCAAAAACTCATCAACTACAGTCAAACCTCGGTGTTCGAACGTCTCGGTTCTTGACCAATTCGGTTTTCGACCAAAATTTGAGTTTTTTTATGCCTCGGATGACGAACAAATTTCGCTTCTCAAACAAACTGAGCGCACTTGAATGCACCATTTGACTCCTCTCGCCTTCCTTACACGAGGAAGTGACGCTTCCTCGTGTCGCTTTCCATTGTGAGCAGACGTGTTCAGGAAACATTTGTATTTTAAAAAGAGCGTGGTTTTGGTTTTTGAACAATTTCGGTTTTTGAACAGCCTTCTGGAACGCAGTATGGACAAAAACCGAGGTTTGACTGTATTTCCTGTTACACCTTGAACAGGAAGCTGATGAACGAGACAACGCAAAGAATATCTACTTGCTTTCTTGATCGATTTAAGCTAGTTTCAAAAAGCGTTTTGAAGTGGCCCGTATATCCTTCCATTTTTTTTTTCCTGTATGCAGCCCTCAAACGAAAAACTTTAGACACCCCTGCCGTAGTCGCCGTAGTGGATTCGCCTCCATCGATCTTGCTTGTGTTTTACTTAGCGTCCGTAATTGTATTTCCACTGGCCCTGCATGGGAAATCTTGAAATGTTGACCTGGCTCGGCCCATCCCATCATTCATCTCTTTGGTCTTGCCACCCAACTTCTGCCGCTCACCTCAAGCCACAAAGGCCAGAAGGGGAAAGGTTGAACTTGACAGTACGGGCAGCGGTGAACGATGGAAAAGGGGGGAGGTCGCCGTGTCTGTGAGAAATATTGCTGCAGTCCACTCCCACTAAAGGACTGGGCGTGCGCTCATGTGCTTTTGCTTTGCATGTTTTTTTTTGTTTTTTGCTTTTTTAACTGTACAGGCTTCACTTTTTCACTAATAAACCGTACGAGTTGAGTTAAAAAAAAAAAGGCTTGTGGCTCTTATGAGTAAAAAGAAACATAGTGGAACCTGTTCTTTGACTTTTTGATAAGCAACTGAGGCGGTAACAAACGTGGCGGGAAATTTTCGAAAAGAGGAAATGACTTTGATGGTGGCTCCGAACGTTGTGACACGCTGAGAAAAGTTTTTGTTGAATTTATTCTATTTTTATTTGTCCAGCCCTGCCATTGAATTTATCCATCCATCCATCCATTTTCCGAACCGCTTCATCCTCACTAGGGTCGCGGGGGGTGCTGGAGCCTATCCCAGCAGTCTTCGGGCAGTAGGCGGGGGACACCCTGAATTGGTTGCCAGCCAATCGCAGGGCACACAGAGACGAACAACCATCCACGCTCACACTCACACCTAGGGACAATTTAGAGTGCCCAACGAGCCTGCCATGCATGTTTTTGGAATGTGGGAGGAAACCGGAGCACCCGGAGAAAACCCACGCAAGCCCGGGGAGAACATGCAAACTCCACACAGGGAGGCCGGAGCTGGGATCGAACCCGGTACCTCTGCACTGTGAAGCCGACGTGCTAACCACTGGACTACCGGGCCGCCCTCCATTGAATTTATGTTGCACTATTTTTTTAATGTGTTTTTTTTTTCAACAAAGCATAACTTTAAGTTGCGCGTCAAATAGTGACATCCAGGCGAATCTGCTTGACTACTGAAAATAAATTCCGATTGACCTCATTTTGAATGCCACGGGCCATCGAAATGTCTTCTCTGCTCCAGTATCGATGACAGTGGATCTCCTTTTTTTTTTTCGTTCCCAGCGCGCTGAGCGAAAATGGGAAGAATTCTTTTCTTCTTCCGATCCTTTGTTGACATCAGGCCAAGCCAATCGTGGCTGACCTTTTGCTCATTTCCGTTGTAGCGAATCCACGTTCTGACCATCTGCTTGCAAATAGAAGCTGGTCCGAGGACTTCCGAACGTGTTCCTGTTCAAGATTTTCCTGTCAACTGTTGACTTTTCAGCTTTGAACAAATGTCCCCACTTGAGAGCGAAACCCGAGTCTCATCAACGGGGCGCATTCACCCCCCCCCCCCAAAACTGTGCACTTCCAATGTTCTTTGAGCAACTTTGCTCTGCATTGTCGGTCATTCTCTCTTCAGGCAGATCGGCTCCCTCTTTCATCCGTCACTCCGCCCTCCTCCTTAACTCATTCCGTACCAGCCAATTCTGGACCAAGTCTGAAAAGACGTTTAAAAATGTCTTTGGGAGTGACCGAGTTAAGCTTCCCAACCTGTATCGCGGCCCCACGCTGACCGACAGACGTCATGACATTATTTCTGTCACGGTACCAGCGGCACTCTGTGACCCCGCGACGAACGGATAAATGACCCGGTGAGACCGTGAGACCGGGTTCTCTCGAGTGGTTCTTGAACGCCTGTGGCGTGAGCAACTCATTTCTTGTCCACCTTGAATGTCGTCTGGGTCTGGACTAAATAATCTCCTCATCCCTCATTTCATGATCATGGCGGTCAAGTCGTCCACACCCCCCCCCCCCCCCCCCTGCTTTGACCTTTTAGCCTCTGACCCGACCTCCCTGTTGGCCACTCCGCACGGTTCTCTCCACCCCACCCGCTCCGGGTGCCTGAAGACGACTTCCAAGAGCCCCGACATCTGGTTCTGCTCGCCCATCCAATACCGTCCCCGAAGGCCACAGGAAATCGCTGGAGAGTTTGAAGGCCTTTTACCTTGGGGGTGAATTTAACAGGTGCGCCGCTGCTTCTTTCAACTCCCCCCCCCCCCCCCCCCCCAAGACGGCTGGATAATGGAAATAATAAACAAAGCGGGACCCGCTGGAGCGATGGCGTTTTCTTTCTGTTGCAGCCTTCCAAATACTTCACGCACGCGATTTTCTTCGATTACATTTTTCTGTCGAGAGTTGCACTCGAAAGGTGCTCTTTTAAGTCATCTCTAAGGGTTCAAAGGTTAAGGTCAAATGTTTTGCGTCGCGACCCTGAATGCGAGTTCAGCATCTGGGGAAGGGACGGGCTCAAATTTAGAGGCCGGGGCGTATTTTCTGCGACGAGGAAACAACGTTGACAGCGAGCAGCCAATTTGACAACATGTTTGGATTTGCTGCGATTGTACAAAAGGGAAAAAATGCGTTGCACTCAAAAGTCATTATTTATTGTTGGGCCGCTTCCCGCCACATTCAATGCGCCGCCTGCCGCCATCTCGGCCGCGGCTCGCCGAGCCGTCAAGTCCCGCTGCGCTCACTTGTTTTTATTGATAAACATGTTTGGATTGGCAGAACAATCTCCCACACTTAAGACGTTGCGCGAGAGCAGGAGCGAGGGAATGAGAGACTGCTTCCTGTATAGACAGGAAGTGGAGGCTTTTATGAGGGCAACGCATTGATTTTTTTCTTTTTTTGGGGGGGGGGGTCTCGAGCATGCTAAGTCTGGGAGTGAAACTCAATGAGGCGCTTCCTGCCGAGAAGAATGCGGTGCCGTTTATCTGGCTGACAACAGTTACACTCCGCTGTTGGCGTAAAAGGTTGCGCAATTAATCTCGGGCGCGACGGGGCCACTTTCGCATCAAAGCGCAGCCCGAGTGAGTCGAGGGCATTTGTTCGGTTCGACCTTCTTGGAGTTGATAAGCCGCCGTGGGGTCACCTTGATGCACAAAAAGAGGAAAAAGAGAAGCAGCCAAGCAAGTCCGCCAGTCTGGCTCGCGTCTGGATTTGAGGCAGCCCAGTGTTGGTTCATCACTTGCCTGACTTCCGTCCGTCTCCAGCTTTGCTGTTGATGTCGCCTTGTTCATGTTTGCTTACACGCCATGAGTTTTGTTTTTTTTTGGGTGGAAAAAGACCTCCCCCACCTCCCCACCCCATCCCCATGCATTTGTTTTTGGAAATAACCTTTAGCCGATAGCCAACGGTAGCAATTTTAATATGCAATTGAAGATTTTGGGGGCTCTTCCAGTACCCGCGACTGACACCTGAGGTCAGGGGGTCAGGGGTCAGAGTTGACCAACCACTTCTCCCTTCTTCGAGGAGCCGGAGCTCGACTCGAAGGTCCCCCTCGTCCAGCCCCATCCATCGAGTCAGCCCGTGAGGAGGAGTCCTCCTCCTTCCCTCTTGCACATCTGGCTGCCCCCAGAACGCTCATTTGGAGAACCAACAAGAATGTTTTTATTTCCCGGGAGAAAAGAAGAACTCCGGAGCGAAACCACAGACTTTAAACAAGAGAGAGGCACCGGCGACGGCCCTCACACAGCCTGCTGCTGGGCCACGATGATGAACAGCGTTTGCTCCCCCGTCCGTTTTTTGCTCCCCCGTCGCGTCCTTGCTCATTTTTTTTATTTTATTTTTTGTATAGGTCCTCACATCCATCATCAGTCCATCGCATAGAACGTACCTCGGTATGCCCTTGTGGCCAAAACTCATAAATTGTTTGCTTTGGCTTTGAAGGAGGTCCAGTTTGCAAGCAGTGGTTTGGTTTCCCGATGTCTCTGGTGACCTAGACTGCTTTTGTGGCCTAAGCTTCTTGTGTCTTCGCCCGTTCTCGGGAGATACTCCTGCAAGTCTTTAGAATCCGCCGCAAGGAACCGTGTGCAATCCGACTTGTATTCGGCAACACCCGGCATTTTTGGAACCTTTTTCTTTTTCCCCTCCGTATGGCGCGTCTGCCGTGACATGTTTTTGGATGCATTTGTGGTGCGAGAGAATTGCGGGATATTTTACCGCTCTTACCCAAGCCAATCTGGATAACAATCACGATTTTCATGCTGTCTTCAATTTACACTAGTATAATATTAGGACTTCTTTTTACAGTATTTCATTTCGGAATGTTTTTTTTTTTTTGTGTCAGCAATACATTTATTTTGTCTTAAATTGAAATACTTCAAAATTAAACACAAGAAAATATGTTTCAGATTTGCTTACATAACGTCCTGATGTGTACAAACACTCCAAAATAGAACTTTGGGGCTGGACACCACGCTTGAAAATCAACCAGAGAGCTTGACCACCCTTCTTGTAGCTGATGATGTCAAAGTGACGCAAGAGAACAGGAAACTGCTCAGACTTCAAGCATGATGTCCATCGGGGGGGGGGAAAGTGATCCAAGTATATTGTACTGTTGTCTGCTGTAGCAATAGGGGAAAATCAAACAAACAAAAAACAAACCCCACCTGATTAGATCACAGGCTTCACGACATTTTGCCGTTTGCGTTTTCTGAAGCGAAAAGTACCGTAATCGAAACATATTCTGCAAAAAAAATAATAAATTTAAATCTGGCGTTCCCAAGTGCTTCTTTGCCATTTGGAGGTTATCGGCAGTCGCCATGTGGACGCATGACTGAACAGAAAAAGTTTTGCGCTTTGCTTTTGGTCTGCTTTCAGTTGGACTGACATTGAAGACTTTTCAAGTTTGAAAACAACCCAATCAAAATGTATGTTCCGTACCATGTACTGCTTTTGAGCGGATTTTCTCGACTGAAAACACAAGTTGGACTTCTGTAAATCTTCTGTCTGAATGTCGGACATAAATTCACCTCCCCCCCCGCGCCCCTTTCCTGCCTCGAACATCAAGCATCGGCAATATGTTGAGGTCATTTATAAGACTTGTAATCCCTCAGCTGATGGCAATTGCATGATTTTGTTTTTGTTTTTTTTTGGGGGGGGCACATTTTTTTAATCCCAAATTAGTTTTGGAACACTAGACAGAGTGTCAGACAGACTTTCTTTCTCCCCCCCCCAAAAAAATGTACCGTACGCTCAAATGGCAATGTCCTGAATTCAGAGAACAGCCTAGTCTTTTTTGCCTCTCCAAGAACATGAAACCTCAATGATCGCCGTCTCTCACACACACACACACACACACACACACACTCGGCTGCGCTCTTTGCACGCATGCCCAGACAGCTGTGCTCTATTACGGCAACGTACGGTAGCCATGTCTCCGCCCCTCACCTCCAGCCCTCCCCGTGACTCTCATTGGAAATGTTAGGCCGTGATGGGAGGAAGCCCCTGCCAGATTTATACGACGCAGGTGCACACTTTGGAAGGCCTTCTCGTCTACATGTGCAATATACACACACACACACACACACACACATCAGGCACGCGAGCAGACCGGCCCACAAAGACGGGGATCTCGTGTCAGCTACTTCATGTCTACACCGCTCACAAGTCACAACACACTTGAGACGCTCTCTCATGATGTGTCCTAACCGCTCGGAGCTGAATCCAAACCTTGCTGAAAGTCCTTTGCTGCATCTGATTTGGAATTTTTCGCTTTGCAGAAATACGGGTTCCCTTCCAATCGTTTCCTCCTTTAGCCGCCGCGTCCGTAGGCTTGCTTTTGTTCCGGGAATATCCGAGGCATTTCCTCTGTGCGCTATCCCGCTATTTCCAATAAGAGGGAGGCCGGAGGTATGCGCCGGGCGGGCTGGGCTTGCCTTCTTGTTAGCGTTGTGCGATTGTCGAAAGAGACAGGAACACCGGGGATATGAGTTCCGTCTGGAAAAAAGAAAAACGACATTCCAAGTAGGAACGGCTTACATGCCTACACAGCAATAAAAGTGCTGAAAACTCTAGCCATTTAGACCTAAGAACAAAGGTTTTGTTTTTTTTTACAATGACTACATGAAATGGTCCTTTTTATGACAAGTCGACATTATTTCCAGTACAAGAATATCTTCTTGGAACGGAATAAAATTTATTACATTGATTATAATGGGAAACATGGTTTTGGTTTTCGAACAAATCGGTTTTCGAACAGCCTTCTGGAACGGATTATGGTCGAAAACCGAGGTATGACTGTATTGAGGGAAAGGGTGCAATCTTGTAACATTTTTGGAATTATTTTTTTCGGGGAGGGTAATTACATTGCGTATTCTGCACGGCATTTTACAGTACAGTGAAACTCCTCTACAACGAAATCGTGTTTGCAGCAAGAAATGTTTCACAACGGGGTTTTTCACTGGAGCAAATTTGATCTAGGATGTAAACACACACACACACACGTTAATGCATGAAGATTTTTTTCACACTAGGGGGTATTTTCGCCCATGTAGGTTTCGTTGTAGAGGAGTTTCACTGTACTCCAAATGCCTCTTTATCGTGTGCCTCAGTTCCTCCTTTCCTGAGCGACAGCTTGTGTGAAATATAAGATGAACTGTGACGAACTCAACTTTTGCTGCCTTGCGCGCGGTAACCAGCTGCGAGCGAGCGTCCTCTGTGGCTGACCTCTGCCGTCAAGTTGTGCCAGCAGAAATCGGCAACCGCCAGAGGTGCCGCCATTCCTGCGTCATTCCTGACCAGGGTACTGCCGCGTACGTCTGAGGGCTTTCGGGGTGAGCTCATACTGTAAATATAACCGCATCAGTCTTCCAACTCCACATCCAGACTGTCTGCGCCTGACAAGAAATTATTAATTCAACAAGTCCCTTTTTGGTCAAAACTCAACAGGAGAGCGCAGCGCAGCGCAAGGGGTGCTTGGAAAAGTGAAAAGCAACATGAAGGGAAAACAATGGAAGGGCTCTGAAAGTATCGAAGCGCGTAAAAGAAAAATCTTTTGCAAAAAAAAACCCCCAAAAAATTACAGTTCCGTTGCAGCCATTCACCAAAAAAAATGAAGCCTCTGGGGATTTTGTGACGTTACGCTTCGTGGAGGAATACTGAATCAAATAATAGGAGCTTCAATAGAATTCTAAAATGGAGCCCGCGAAGGGATGCCAAAGTAGGAGTTCCGCGTTCCTTCTTACGAGTACCAGTGAAGAAGCGAGCGGCAGCATTTTGGACCAACTGGAGACGCTCGATGGAGGATTGGCTCACTCCAAAGTCCAAGTGCGTTACAGTGATCCAGCTGAGATGTGACAAAAGCAAGAAGAGAGAAAGGCGAGGCCTCATTTTAGCCAGCTGCCTCAGATGAAAGAAAGAAGTTGGATTTAACAACGGCATCATTAGGTCAGTTTGGGTTTTCCTGCAAGCTACAATTTCTCTCGCTGGCTTTTACATGGAGAGGTTTTTTTTTTTTCCCCTCATTCCGAAGATCTGATCTGGGGATGTCTGGCCAATGGTTGACAAGTGACGTGATCTATTCTCCCATCTGCCGAAAACACGCAGCAGTGCGTTCATCCAAACAGCCGTGTACCGCTCGATGACATCACATGATTGATCAAGATGGAGTTTAGCCTCAGTTGTTCAGATTTTTGTTGGGTTTTTTTTGCCCCCCCCCCCTTCGACATTATACATTGTCTCTTCCGTCGCAGGCAAGCTGGTGTAGGAATCGATCGAATCGGAGCATTTGCCACGTCCGCACGATGCTCTTCACACGTACATGACGTGACGATGTGAGCAGCAAGAGTTGTACCTCGGCTTCGGATCATTTCTTCAAAAGCATCTTGAAATTGCTACTTTCCCAATTCCGATTATTTCACGTCACGCCCGCTGATGGCGGGGTGGCCGTTCTTCAACGTTTGCTTTTCTTTTGTTTTGTTTTTTGGCTTAAAAGCTGAAACTGCGTCAAGGAAAAAAAAATTTTTTAAAACGAGTCCGTTCTAATCTGGCTGAACTCGGAGAGCGTTTTGTAATTGCACCGGCAGCCGTGCGCCGATGTACATTTCGACGACGTTGCGCTTACATTCGTCTCGGCATCCAGTCTGGGATTTGCTGAGCGCAACCGGGTTTTTATTTTGTTGACTTTGGTTTGACATTGGTGCTCGTGCGCTCTGCGACAGATGCGGGGGCCTAGTTTGAGTCAGCAGGCTTCCTTTGGTTTGTACCGGGGGATTTTCCAGCACTACTTTGCTTGTGTATTACGTGACGGGGCATCTGGAATTCGTTTGATAGCGGCGGCGGTCTCGGCCGTCACGTCTGCTGCATGCAAAATTATTCACGTGAGCGTCGGCTCAAATTCTTCCCGTTTGATCAAAAGTCTTTTGATATCTTATCGAGAGCCGTAGCGTCCCAAGACCGAATCGCATCGCTGCCCTTTTCTGAAAAACGATTAGAAACCTGGATTTTTTTTTTTCCAGTTTCATAAAAAAAGCAAGATTTTTGTCAGAGTGACGATCGCTTTCATGTCATCTATTTTTGTCGTGGACGTCAAACGGTATCGATTGTTTTTTTGTTTTTTTTAACGTAACTCATCGTATTGATGCCCGATTGCGACGCAAGGTCATTAAGGGTTCCGTCTTCTGTCCTTGATTGTCTACACCGTCAGCCGCTGTGCAAGAGCCACCGAGTGGTCATCTCGCGGCTCAGCGCCGAGGGTTCAACCTCTGAGCTGTTGATGCAGTCGTTACTGAAGCGTGCGAGCGAGACCCGGCGCGGGGAAGGAGGGAAAAACACAAGAGCCCCGACGGTGCTGGAAAAATGCGGCGGGAGGCAAAAGTGGCTTTGTGGTCGCAAATGATTTTCGAGAAATAAACGCGGGAATACCCGGACTCCTTCCAGTGTTGGTTTTCTCATATCAAACGGGGGAGTTCAGAACGCTGAACCTTCGTCGCCCACTTTTGAGTTTGCCTTCTTGCAACACGGAGCGAATATGCACTCGCTCGGATTGATCTGATAAATCACCAAGAGATGGCTTTGATCGGATCTTGCACGATGTGTGTGTGTGTGCGCGCATGTGTGTTGTAGTGTACAGTACGCAATTCCATGTGGCGAGGTGGCGTGCGAAAGCAGTGGGGTGGTGAGAACATGAAAAGTTCATGCACAGTTCGTGCATCAATGCAGTGGTTTTCTTTTGCAATCCAAGTGCCTTTCTTTAGGTTATGTTGTTGTTTAGTCGGAAAGCATTGTTTTGTTATTTGCGGTATCGCAAAAGCCAAAAAGAAAAATACTGTCGTGTCAAAGTTCTGCTTGAAATGCATTCCTTCACAAAAAGCTTTTTCTACTCTGAATTTTCCTTGGAAATGAAGATTTTCAGGAAATTTATCAAGGTTTACCAAATGTACTTGTAAAAATGTACTTTTTTTTTTCCCCCCCCCGATGAAAGAAGAGTGTTTCTTTTGTTAGCTTGTACATGTTTGCTAGTACCATGCTTATACTACAGAACTAAAAAAAAAAAGTCAAATGGTCAAAAATGGCTGCCATCGACTCTCCCAATTTGAGAAAAAAAACAAAAAAACAATGGGGGGGGTGAAGGTCTTGTCTCGGTTGGTTTGGTCGGCAACAAATTTCATGTCCCAAGCTCGTAGTTTGATCGATAAGTAAAGGTCTTTGTCGCACAAGTAGAAATCCTGACGATTTACTTGAATGTTGTGTCAAATCTTGCTCGCTCGGCATCCGTTGCAGCCTGGTGGTCATCCTGGAAGGGGGATTCCCCCCCATCTGCGGCCCCTTCTCAAGGTTTCTCATTTTTCCCCAGGTGGCGCTTTGGGACTTTGTCCCCTGCCCTCCTGGAGGGGGGGGGGGGCGGGGTGAAGGTCAGGGGATGCCGTGAAAACTTTGCCCAACTGTGGGCACGTGAAGCCCCTTGGAGACTCTTTTTGTGGTTCCGTGCGATCGAAGTAAATGCGACTTGACTGGATTTGAATTCTCTTTGCGCTCTCCAGGCACGTTGTACAAATGACCAAGCTGTGACGCTGCAATAGACAGTCGAAATTTGTAGCGAAGACAGAGAGCGGCTGCTCCGTTTAACGACGCCACATAAAACATCCCGAAGGAGCTGGAAAGAACCCATCTTGTCAACCGCGCTCCGAAAAAAAAAAAAAAAAAAAAAGTCATGGAAGCAGACCGTTTTCATCAATCCGCTTTGCGACCGAGACAAAGCCAAATGCCCCTGGATGCAATTAGCGCGACTTGAGCACAATGAAACGTGCGATTGAAAGCAGAGCGCTGGCGCGGTCTTCAAATGATCTTTTTCTTTTTCAATTTTTGTTTTTTTACAGTACGTGATTGATCACTCGCGAATGTCAGCATCGCCAAATACACACAAGCTGTGATTAGCCTCGACTCATTTGCACTTTATTAGACACGGTAGTACATGTCGCAATAATTCTGCTTCTTTGACGCGCTTGCCATCGCCACTGAGATAAAACGGTGAGTTACCGAACTGCGAATGGCTGCGAGCATCCATTCAAGCGACGCGCCAAAAGTCGACCCTTGTTGATCACTGCTTTCGAAAGGCCATGCATCATTCAGCGCGTTGCCGACCCGCCCGCATTTGGCCCCGCGGGCTACTTTTCCCCCCCGCTTGTTCTCCAAGGCTTTCTAATCGAGTTCATCATAAATACGCTGGAACTGGACGCAGACATTTGGTGCACTCAGGAGGCGCGCTGCATTCAGGAACCAAAACGATCCATTTCCACTGGGGGCGGATTGGCTTCGGCTCGTGCGCTATCGACTCAGTGCACCGTTTACGACGGCGGTGTCTAAACTATTTGAGGTCATTTGAGGCCCGGGACGTGACGCCCCCTAAAAAAAAAACATGGGCCGTAAGGTTAGTTTTTTTTTTTTAAAAAGGGGGGAGGGGGCCCAAGTGGTAAGGAGGGGGACTGTATAATTTTTCTCTGTGTTCAAAGATATAAATGAACCATTTCTGATTAAAAGAAGAATGCCGCTTATCTTCCCAAACACTGTACAGTGAAACTCCTCTACAACGAAATCTTTCACAACAGGGGGCTTTTCACTCTCGCAAATTTTTTTCTCAGATGTAAACACACACACACACTTAACGTCTACGTGTACTCTTTATTTTTATTTTCCAATAGTGCATAAGTACGAGCATACACTTATTTGGAAAGAAATTGCAAAATTTACGATCAGCTTTCACTTACATCAATTTCTTGCCAAATGTCTTTTACTCTGCTTCCTCCATCTTTCATTTGTATTACTTTTATCCTGTCTTCAAGCGTTAAAGCTTTTCTTTTCTTCACTCCTTGGTCTGCAAAGGTCCGTTTTTTTTGTAGCCATTTTAGCAATGCAACGTTCGTGCTGCGTCTGAAACGAACGATAACAAATACTTCTTGGACTACTGTGCATGTGTAAGCCACTGTGGTGTTTGCTGTTGCCGTTTCCGAGTGAAGCAGTAGGAGTTGCTGTGGCAGGCTGAGGTTGGATTAGACTTTTGCGTTGTAGTGAACCTCATTGTGAGGCAAGGGTGGAGAAAAGGATTTTGTATTACACAACAGGGGGACTTTGCGTCGTCGGGGGAAGCAGAAAACGGGGAATGCTTTAATGCGTGACGATTTTTTCACACTAGGGGGTATTTTCGCCCATGCAGGTTTCGTTGTAGAGGAGTTTCACTGTAGTGAATAAAGAGAATTCCAAAATAGTTTTATAATACAAACAATCTACAATTGCTTTCTTGACTGGCTTGAGCGTGTTTCCCCCCCCAAAAAATGGAGCAATTTTAAAGTGGCCCTCCCAATGTTCTGTCGCCAAAAAGTTTGGACACCCCTGATTTGTAATCCTTGGAGGGAGGGCACAGTTCATTGGCATTTTGGCCCCGTGCGTTTATTTTCCGATGTCCGTGAGCATGTCACGGGTGTGAAAATGGGTTTGTGCGTGTGCGCCGATGGCCGCGTGTGTCGATGTGTGCCAGCGGGCGCAGCGGGCGCAGCGGGCCCGCGGGAGCGCTCGGCCCTTCTTTCCCACAGTGTGCGTCCCACGAGCTTTCATGGTGACGTCAGAACCGAGGTACAGACAAGTGGCCCCGAAGGTCAGGACAAAGATCTCTTTTGATGCCAAACCAAACTCTCGCTCTCTCTCTCTCTCTCTCTCTCTCTCTCTCTCTCTCTCGCTTGCTCTTTCAGGCTATGTGGTTGATGCTGCAACAGGAGGAGCCCGATGATTTCGTCATCGCGACCGGGGAGGTGCACAGCGTGCGGGAGTTTGTGGAAAAAGCCTTCCGACATGTGGGGAAGACCATCGTGTAAGCACACACTCGCGCACACAATCCCTATCGTGAATTTTCTTTTTGTTGTTGTTTTTTTTTCTGATCGAATTCCCTCATGAAAATCGCACTTGATACAATCCAGAACTTATATGAGTGCGACAGTGGCACATATCAGGTTGCCATTTTACATTGAAAATCCTTGCAAAAGCCTTCCGCTCGTATTCGGGGGTCAGGTCAGCGTGTGTTCATGTGGGGAGGTCAGCAAGGTTTTGTCCACCCCAAAGTTTTCTGGAAGCAAGGAAAGAGATTGCTTGGCGCTTCATGGCAACGTGCCTATTTTGCAGGTGGAATGGCAAAGATGAGCACGAGGTGGGCTGTTGCCAGGAGACGGGAGTCGTGCATGTCAAAGTGAACCCAAAATATTTCCGGCCAACTGAAGTGGTAAGTTTTGACCGTTTCACGGGGGATCTCTTGATCGAAAGTACGGTATTTGCTCACCCGGGACTCGATTGCGCAATCACGCTGCCTCTTACAAAAAGGCTGGAGTAGGAGAGTGGGCGTGTCCGTCCAGAGAAAGGGCCACGCACAAGCGTCACAAGGCACGCGTCCTAGTTTGCAAACAACCATTCACACTTGAGCGCAACCGAACCCGCTTGCGCCGCTCCACCCGCCTTGCTGCCCTTTGGCTTTTCAGACCACACCCAAAAATCTGAAGGCCACAAATGCCCCATGAAAGTGCACAAATGAGTTTTGGCTGAAAGGCAGAATGGAAGCGGCGGCTGATCTTTTTACCATAAAAAAAAAAAAAAAATTTTAAAAAGCATTCAAATGACATTGTCATTTTTTTTCCCAGCAAATTGAAAAAAAGTTGAAATTATATTTTATACAGCAGTCATTTTTTTGCAAGAGGAATATCTCAGCCGGATCTGAACAACCGGTTTTCACGCGTGGCGTGAGAGTCAAAGTAATGACACGAGCCCCCATCCGATGATCCTTCCGTCCGCCCGGCTGTAGGTGTGAAGTGGCCCTCTCTCATCACTCTGCCCCCCCCCCCCCCCCCAACCGAGGGCATTACGGCTGCTCCTCGGGGAGCGCGAGTGTCGGGTTACCGGTCGTGTTGCGGCCCAGATGATGTGTCGGGGTTTTCAGTTGAAAGCCAGAAGTGCCACTCGTCACAGGGTCGGCGCATTTGGATTAGAAGTGAGATTCAGTTGAGTGATGCCGGAGGATTAGCGCAGGGGGGGGGGGGGGGCGGCCGCTCAACTGCCGTGCCCGCACCTGGGCCGAGATTCTTCCTACGTGGTCCAAACGGTAAAAACAGAACCTTGCAAAAATGGAATTTGATGTCGCGTTATTTGGGGGGCCGGTTTCCCCAAATAAGCAAACCGAAAATCTGTTTGAAGTCAGCCCCCGGTTTGCTTGCCCCCCCTCCCCTTTTTATACACACAATCATTCAGGCACAAATGCGCAAAAGCCACGTGCGCCTTGAAACAAACGCGTTGACAAAGTCTTAAAGTGTTATGCAGATTTGTAGCGCCCCCTAATATCCAAACCATACAGCCCGCGGGCCATTTGCGGCCCGATATGCATTTTTCAGCGGCCCGCGACATGCGAAAAAAAAAAAGACTAAAAATGATATTTGGCATGGCGACAACGTTAGCTAAAAAAAAAGGTGTAGGTAGGCAGAGTGAGACTAGAACATTCGTCTATCTCCGAAGAATACAAATAAACCTTTTCTGACGAACGCAATTTGTCTTCCAAATGCTGCGGCAAATCAAGATGATTCCATTTTTTCGAGGCAAAGATCATTTCTTCCACTGTGTGCTCGATGGCGTTTTTTTTTCTGAAGACATCACAAGAATGAGCCTCAAGTTTTTGGGGTTCCGAATGCGGAGAAGGGATTTTAGTTGTTGTTGTTTAGTACAGACTGGCTGTTGGCCACCCCAAAAACTGCTCAACCATTTGTCTTGACCCCTTGAACAGAAAGCCGGAAAACTGAAGAATTGGCCCTTTCGCCCTTTTCCATTTTTTTTTTTTTTCTACGCGGCCCCCCCCAAAGAAAAACGTTTGGCCAGCCCCCCCCCCCGCCGTCGCCGCCCGCGTCTCCGTTTGCAGACCGAGCGACAAGGTGGTACCTTTTCTCTCTTCCCTCTTCCATTGTCTATTGTCTTTATCTGGAGCTCGAAGAGAGTGAAAAGCGTTTAACCTCTGACCTCTTTCGGCAGGAAGTTTATGACACCGGGCTCACAGCTTAGCATTGTTGCTCTCCTCAAGTGGAAATACCTGTCATCGTGTGGCTACACGCTAAAAGAATTCAGCTGATTCAGACACTTCTTTTGTGTTTGCTGTAAAGCGCGAGGGGGGGGGGGGGGGGGGAAAGCGCGTGCGCGGGTTTGTAAAAGCAGCGTGCCCTCAGGCCACGTGCCAATATGTAGCGTATGTCATTCATCACTCCCCTTGTCTGGAGATGTGTGTGTGCGTGTGTGTGTGTGTGTGTTTCTCTCCAGAGCCCAACAGGGCGCAACGAGCGGATTGCGTCAACTGCGCAGGTGTTCCTTGCGTTTGGGTGTTTTTGCGAGAGCAGTCGTTGTGTCGCGATGAGCCTCGTTGTTTACCGACTGCGCGAGTGCGCCGGTCGCAATGGTTCCAAGCGCATTTGTTGGTATGTGAAGACGAAAAGTATGTCGTGAGGCTCTGACAGATTTGTTGTTAATGTAGCGATAGATACGTCGATCAGCGTCAGGCTGACATGGCCGCCGATGGCATTCTTTTGGCTTTGCCAAGTTGTCAGTCTCGATCTTTCAGCCGTTGGGTTTCAGCCAGAACTGAACTTGGTCGCGCTTGAGTGTCCCAACGCTCTTGAGTGGCATTTTGCGCGCGTTCCAAATTTGACTGCGGTCGTTGACAGCCAGCCGATACAGGATGTGAATTGAGTTTGGGGTTTTTTCCTTTACTGTTCCCAGAACATCGCACATGCCTATGAGAAGTGATTATTTTTAGGTTGACCGTATTTTTCTGGACTTTTGCGCACCCGTAAAGTCCGTTCGTTATCCCCAAAATGGTCGGTGCGTCTCACGATCCGGTGCGCCTTATGAGTTACCGTATTTTCCGGACTATAAGTCGCTCCTGAGTATAAGTCGCACCAGCCATAAAATGCACACTAAAGAAGAAAAAAAAAAACATAGTTAGGTTGCACCGGAGTATAAGTCGCATTTGAGCATTAAGATTTGGTCATTATAATGAAGTTGACCTTATGAAGGGGTTCGTTGTAAGCGACATCGACAAATGGAAAATGAATGACGTGAAATTGCGACTTTGAAATGTGAACGTTTTCCGCGGCGACAACGTTCGTCAACGGGGTACGTTGAAAAGAGGTGCGACTGACAGTCAACAATTTACCGTCCAACGCTTCACAAAGATATTGCGCCTGATCATCCAGTGTGCTTCATCGTCGGAAAAATACGGGAACGTATATCCTTCAATATACAGTCAAACCTCGGTTTTCGAACGTCTCGGTTCTCGACCAATTCGGTTTTCGACCAAATATTTCGAGTTTTTTTATGCCTCGGATGACGAACAAATTTCGATTATCGAACAAACTGAGCGCACTTGAATGCACCACTTGACTCCTCTCGCCTTCCTTACACGAGGAAGTGACGCTTCCTTTTTTTTTTTTTTTTTTAAGAGCGTGGTTTCGGTTTTCGAACAATTTCGGTTTTTCGAACAGCCTTCTGGAACGGATTATGGACGAAAACCGAGGTTTGACTGCATATCGAATGCTGTTTCCGTGCGCATTTTTTTCCAAAGGTGCAAGTTTCATTCGAATGTGATTCCTCCTGTATCGAGACGACAATCATAACTTGACGGTTGAAGGAAGTCTGTCAATGTACAAGAGTATGAATGCAACATTTGTGTGTGTGCGTGTGCGTGTGTGTCGGCAGCCATCATACTTTCCATTTCATGTGTCGCTTGAGGCCAAAAACTGCTACTGGCTGAGTGACAGGCACAGTGGGGTTTTTGTGTGTTTTTTTTTTTTGTTAAAGTCTCAATGAATGGGAAGTTGTCTTTCGGTGTGTTGTCTTCCTGCGTCCCATCTGCGTTCACCGTAACTGCTCACCTGTCATATTTGCCGCACAACTTGTTGCTGGCCCACCGCCTCTTCTCGGTCTGAGCAGTACGATGGATGCAGGGGGGCCCGGAATGCCCCTCCAGGCAAGATTATCTGACTGTGAGACGGGGAAAAACAATCCAACTTTGTCTTCCTGTGTCTTATAAATCGGAATGAAAAAAAAAAAAAAGCATCCTTCCAGTAGCATCACCATTGACGTTTTTTAGGGGGGGGGTTGTTTTCAAGCGGCGGCATTTGTTGTCTCTTACACGTTGAGCTGTGAGTTATTTCTCGAAATAGTGGCCTCCAATAATAATGCTCTCAAATCTCGATTGATTAATTGACAAAGGCGTCCGTCACTTAAAACTCATTCAGTACCCAGCCAATTCTGGACCAAGTCTGAAAAGACGTTTAAAAACGTCTTTGGGAGTGAATGAGTTAAAACGAAGAAAAGTGTGATGACTGTCATCACTTACGTTCCTCGACTTCAGGAACTCGTTCGCATTTATACACGCTTAAAATGAAAACATACCGGAAATGTTCGACACTCGGTTTTTGTGTGTGGGGCGGCATAAGACGTTTTCGTGAGGGAACCCTAATTGGACAGCGGAAGCAGTCCAATTGGGGTTCACATCCACCCCACACGCACTCTTCGGGTATTTCTCAACCCGCGCCCTGTCCGTCAAACGTCTCTTTGGCCACGTCGCGAGTGAGAAGCATCTTATCTCCATGCGTTGCGTATGACTCAGGCATGGAGTCGAGCCCTTATTTCCCGCAGCGCTCTCAGATGCGTTCCACAGGTCTCTTCTTTTGTTGTTGTTGTTGGCGTTGCACACCCGAGTTATTTCTGACTCGGCGAGTGCGAAACGTCGAAGTGAAAGCGAGAGCCGACGGTGACTCACGGCAATGTGACCTCCTGCCGACTCAAAAGGTCGCCACGCTTGACCGGTTCGGGTTTTCATTTCATCTTTGCGGTCATGCAAAGCAGAGAATCTCGACCGGGCAACTCAACGTTTTTTTTTTTTTTACTTTCTTGGTTCGCATTGCCGGCAATAAGTCGGAATCGTTCCCAGTGAGGGTCGGACTCCGCCAAGGCTGCCCTTTGTCGCCGATTCTGTTCATCACCTTTATGGACAGAATTTCTAGGCGCAGCCGAAGCGTTGAGGGAGTCCTTTTTGGTAGCCTCAGTATTGCATCTCTGCTTTTTGCAGATGATGTGGTACTGTTGGCTCCTTCAAGCAGGGCTCTCCAACTCTCACTGGAGCGTTTCGCAGCCGAGTGTGAAGCGGTTGGGATGAAGATCAGCACCTCCAAATCTGAAACCATGGTCCTCAGTCGGAAAAGGGTGGAGTGCCCACTCCGGGTCGGGGAGGGGATCTTGCCCCAATGGAGGAGTTTAAGTATCTTGGGGTCTTGTTCACGAATGAGGGCAGGAGGGAGCGAGAGATCGACAGGCGGATCGGTGCAGCGTCTGCTGTAATGCGGACGTTGTATCGGTCCGTCGTGGTATGAGCCAAAGGGCGAAGCTCTCGATTTACCGGTCGATCTACGTTCCAACCCTCATCTATGGTCACGAGCTGTGGGTCGTGACCGAAAGAACGAGATCCCGGATACAAGCGGCCGAAATGAGTTTTCTCCGCAGGGTGTCCGGGCTCTCCCTTAGAGATAAGGTGAGAAGCTCGGTCATCCGGGAGGGGCTCAGAGTCGAGCCGCTTCTCCTCCACATCGAGAGGAGCCAGATGAGGTGGCTCGGGCATCTGATTAGGATGCCTCCTGAACGCCTCCCTGGTGAGGTGTTCCGGGCATGTCCCACTGGGAGGAGACCCCGAGGACGACCCAGGACACGCTGGACAGACTATGTCACCCAGCTGGCCTGGGAACGCCTCGGGATCCCCCGGGAAGAGCTGGAAGAAGTGGCTGGGGAGAGGGAAGTCTGGGCTTCCCTGCTAAAGCTGCTGCCCCCGCGACCCGACCTCGGATAAGCGGTAGAAGATGGATGGATGGATGGACTTTCTTGCCGTGCGACTTCGCTTTCCATTTCTCAGAAACCCTCGATCGTCATGAAGCGCTCGGCTCCAACCCTCAAAATAGCCGCGTTGACGCACCTCGCCTCGCTATCTGTCAAGTGTTCATCTTCGGCATGAGTGACTGTGAATGGCTGTCATACCAGCAGTCCGATGCGCATCGCGACATTCACGAAAAAAATACGCCGCGTGTGGCGTGTCATCGGCGGTTTCGTTGGAAGCGCGAAACAAAGGCTCCGGTGATGAAGCGCAACCGCCGTCAACGTGCCTGGTGAGGTCGTCCGTGTTATGTCGCAAGTGCACACCTGACCCATCCAGTTGCCAAATGTGTTTCGTTCAAGGACAGTTGCACCCTTGGATACTCGGAGGCAGTTAGATATTATCAGTAAGCGATGCTGAATGCATTCCTTGTCGGGGGGTTTTTTTTTTTTTTTTGGTTGAGTTTTTTTTAGTGTTTTTTTTTATGAAACCTGTCTGCCTAACTTCCCTTTAAGTGCTCCTTGCATGCATTGCAAGCACGTTGAAGGAGTGGCTGCAAAAGCCGAAGCGCTCGATTCCCACTCATAAAATGACGATGGGGATCCGCAATTTTTCATCGGCCCTACTGGGAAGCCGCATAGGACCGCTCGCTGTCTTAAGTGCACGTATGACCAAAAAAAAAAACCCCCCCATTTTAAATGAGGACAAAGGCTCCAGTGAGGAGGCGAGCAGCAGCATTTTGGACCAACTGGAGACGCTTCATGGAGGATTGTCTGACTCCAAAGTTAAAGTCATTGTTCGATTGATCAGAGTAGTTGTGTCTTTTAAAGTCGCAGATACCGTTTGGTCACAAAATCATCCTAGCAACGGGGAAAAACGGGAATCCACTCATAGTCGGGGCTGCTCGAGCATGCGCCGAGTGATCTTTTGGCACAAAATGTCGTCGATTTTTGCCGAATTGCGGATTTTTGCACGACAAATCGGGGGATGAAACGCTTGTGACTCGCTTTTATAACGTTCGAATGCTGGCACGCTTGTTTGCGAGCAACAGTGAAAAGGAAAGACGTGCGAAGCGGCGCCGTTGGCAACGTCCGCTGGAAAAGGAGCATGTGGCCTCTCCGTGAGGACTGCGAGCCGAGATATCCTGGAGGGCTTTCAAAATGCATTTGAAAAACACACACACACACACACACACACACACACACACACACACACACACACACACACTTACACTTTTGTTAGCTTGTTTTTGTTTTTGGTTTTTTTGGGTGGTGCGCACCATGGCACGGATGTTCTCATTCACACTTGACCGAATAAATTGCACAATCACAACAATCACAATCGTTAACCAACCAACCGAGCAATGCTGACAGTGGTGAGCGCAAGCTCAATATATCGTCGACCCTCAATCGGATGCCGCGTTGGACAAATCATCGCAAATACCGCTTTTGACAGCGATTCCACGTTTTTGTGTCGAGCGATTTTTGCGAGCCGAATTGGCCGACTCTTTTGCATGTGGGCAATCATTCCAAAAAAAAAATGGAGTCTTGTCAATCGATGCGCTGCGCAAGGTTGCATACGGGATACAAAAAAAATGGTGTTGAACGCGTATCGCGACGTAGGCCAATCCGTGTCTTCTGGAGTCCGATAACAAGCTGGAGGGAGTTTTTTTTCCAACGTGTGGTCGGCTACGTTTTTGGTGCGAGCGGGCGATGGGATCACCGAACTGAACTGTCTGTCAAGGGGGCACGAAATATCTGGTGTGGCTTGGAAGATGGAGAGTTTCCGGCCGCAAGCGCTCCCTGGTCACGCGCGAGCTGACGTGAATTTTAGGTGATGGGCGGCTTTCACCCCTGGGAGAGGATCTGGAAGGCAAACGGGACGGAGAGGCTCGAAAAAAAAAAAAAGAATGGGATTGACCTCTAACCCGCGCTCTGTAACGTGATCCCGCTATCTTTATTGCGAAGGGAAGAAGGGGGGGGTGGAGGTCAGGAGGGAAAAGGAAAGGTGGGAGCCACGTCACGCTGCTGATTACGACTTCCCGGGGTTCACCGACGAGACTGCGCGGGCATAAACGGAGACCCCAGATCAGACCGAACTGTAAAACAGGAATTTGATGAGCGGCCGAGCAGAAATGCCAATCGGGGTAAGGGGGGGCGGAGCACCTAACGAGAGCTGGAGCCTTTTGAACTTGAATGGAGGGAGTTCCGCCTTTCAGGTTCGAATCTGGAAACTTGTCTTCTCAAAAGCATTCCGATAATCCTCACAAATGGCTCATTTTTCCCAAAATATCCATCGATTATCTAAACCGCTTTATCCTCAGGGGGGGGTCGCGGGCGTGCCGGAGCCCATCCCGGCTGTCTTCGGGCCGCAGGCGGAGGGACACCCTCAACTGGTTGCCGGCCAATTGCAGGGCGTTTTGGAAGTCGCGAGGCTCCACGTGCCGGACTTCTTGATCGCAGCCCCTTTTTTTTCGCTTGCCTGTCTGTGAACGAGAGCTTGTGGAGTATGTGTGTGTGTGTGTGTGTGTGTCTGGCAGTCTGGTATTTCCTGAAGGAGTTTCCTCCCGCCGTCAAAGCGGAACCAGCCCGGGCCCCGCGGCAGTCGGACCAGGTCCCACTCCACCGGGTGCTCTCCGTGGCCGCAGCGCGGAGGGAGCCAGGTGCAAAATCCAAATAGAAAGGAGCGTGGAGAATGGAGGTTGAGAAACAGTTCGGCTATCCGGGTAGCAACCGGCGCTCCGCCCGAGCCAAGTCTGCGCCTCGGGCCGTTGGCGGCTCGCCAGCGATCGCAAAGCCCGATTGTTGCCGCGTTGCGCGTATTTGCTGTTATTTGTACGCCGATGTCGGTGCCGTGATGGATCGGCGTATCTTGCGCACCTTCCAGTAATTGGCCAACAGATAGCGAGGGAGCGGGATCGCGGGCCAGGATTCCTGCACTATCAGCTAGCTTAAGCCTGACAAGAGAAACCCGCCAGACGAGGAGGGAAGGAAAGAACGACTGACGGGGTGAGGGAGAAAAGCCTGACTCCCTCCCGGCAGATTAGACCCGCTCGCTGGATTTGGCCGCACACGCCGAGCGATTGGGGTGCTCAAAAGTCCACGTTGGCTTGACGTCGGGCGTCCGCGGGACGGACTTTTCTCGTTTTTGCTACCACGTGGGACTTCAACTTGACTGCACACAGACTGGTGGGGACTCGTTGCACCGTAGGGACCTAAAATGTGGTGCCCACAGGCAAATCTCTCTTAGAGGCTTCAAAACACGTTTTAAAGGCGTTTCAGGACATTTCCTAAACTGTCCTCATGGGGGCATCAACAAGAAAAAATGTGTGTGTCTGTGTGTGTGTGTGTAGAGAGAGAGAGAGAGAGAGAGCGTTCAAACCTTTCGGCGAGATTTGTAATGGTGCCAGTCGAAATTTCTCCGAAGAGCATTTGTGAGGTCAGAGGTCGGAAGAGAGGGCCCGGCTCACAATTTGGGTCATAGTTCATTCCAAAAGTGGATGTTGGGGTTCGGGGTCACGCCTCCCAAGTGCTTCCACGTCAAACTCATCCAAGCATTCCCGTACGGAGCCACAATTTGATATCCTGGGCGGCTCACGTGCTCGGGGCGACCATCCAATCGCCGATGCCGGATTGGGCATTGAAGTTCTGCGAATTCCTTCTGCAAGGAACGCCCGTTACGTCCGAAAAAAAAAAAATCAACGAAAATGTCGGCGTCTGCCATTTGCGCCTCTGACAATGCTGGGAAAGAGGCAACGCTGCGATGGTGAGACGCTGCCAGTTGACATCACCGAGGCCGATGTTTACAAATGCGCCAGTCGGGGCCGCGTGCGTCTCGCCGACCCCGCCGTGTTTCCTGCAGTGTAATCCGAGGCCGCGCCGGAAATGTGTGAACCGCATCCGACTCGAGCGGCCGACTCTCTGGGTGTGGCCCCCCGTAAACAGCCAAGCTCCGCTCCGGCGCAGGTAGCGCCGACGGAGCCAAGATGGCGCGGCGTGAGAAATACGACCACCGAAATCGTCTTCTCCAAAAACAGCTCAACGGGCCACGCATTTTTTTGGTTTTGGGACTTTCTCTCACGATGTTGCGGTGAACCGCCGCTTCATTGTACGCGCACGAAGGGAAAGGTTAATGTAGTGTGACCCCCCCCCCCGTCCCCCCTCCCAGTTTCTTCACTTGACTTGTTATCCTGACGGTGTCATTCATCCTGAAATTGCTCTTTCCACTCAGCCGCCCTGCACACTTTCTTTTCGGCCCTTGAAAACCTCCTGAAGTGAGGATCCCCCCCCACCCCACCCCACCCCCCATTCTCCCTAGAACCTGAAGGCAGCTTCATTGCCATTTTTTTTTTCTTCTCTTTTTTCCATCGGTGTGCTCGCTGCTCACTCCGCTTGGTCGATTTCCTCTTTCGCATCATTCTCGGTACTCGTTTGTCTGTCATGTTGTTCAAACTCCACATCCGTCGTTCTTGCGACAACCGGCGCCAGCGGGAAAACACCTCGTCCGATATTTGGCTTAGCTTGGAAGAGTGCCGCCAAATTCGTAAATACTTGACAGCGGAGTTGGTGAAACGGTTTCATTTGTTTTTGTTTTTTTTCTGGGATGCCTTTTGTCGTCGTTTTCCCCCCCCCCCCCCCCTCGGTGGCTGTCGTCAGCGCACGTCAACGACTGAGAGGGGCCGGGGCGCATTCGATCGTCACTTTCACCGTTTTCTCTCCTTTCGCTTGGGCCGTGGAAGTCGGTCGTCTCCGGATGAAAATGCCACCGTTTATGACTTACTGCTTCCGATGCTGTTTTCCTTGTGCTTTGCTGTCGTTTTGGAAGTTTGGAAGAATTTGGTTTGGTTTTTTTTGGGTTTGTTTCAACGTCACCCGTTGACGACGTTTCCAACCCTCACATTTCGAAATCATTCGCCACTTTTACAGACTATTTGTCTCTGGAAATGATGACAGGTTTTTATATACATACATACATATATACGGTATATATATATATATATATATATATATATATACCGTAATTTCCGGACTATAAGCCGCGGCTTTTGTCACATGCTTTCAACTCTGCGGCTTATTTAATGGAGCGGCCTATATAAAAGACTTTTTTTAACGGCCGCCTGTGTACCGTCTTTCTTTGTAAATATCTCATGTAACAATATGGGCACCTGCGGCTTATATGCGGGTGCGGCTTATGCACGTACAAAATGTTTTTTGTTTTTTTTAAATGTAGTGGTGCGGCTTATAATCAGGCGCGGTCTATAGTCCAGAAATTACGGTATATATATATATATATTTTTTTTTATTTGTTTAATTGCGAGAGTTAGCGAGTCACATCATCAGTGGAGAGATGTGACCGGCAGCACGACTGCCGGTGTCATTTGAAAGACAGGCCGCATGGGGCGGACGGTTCAACTCGCGCTTGATGTTTGTTTGCTTTTACGTCAGTGTTTGAAAGATGGACTTGTTTGTTTAGTCATCTGTAAGAGCCGTCTGTCATGCCCTCGATTTTGAGAGCAGGCCTTCGCAGGCACTTCCTCCGAGGTGTTCAACGTTTTTTTGCCCTCTCGGCCTTATCATTTCATCATCAGCCAGCGGACAATGAAACACTGTGAGTCTCGGCCGCA
Source organism: Hippocampus abdominalis (assembly GCA_018466805.1). NCBI lineage: Eukaryota > Metazoa > Chordata > Actinopteri > Syngnathiformes > Syngnathidae > Hippocampus > Hippocampus abdominalis. The sequence continues at coordinate 21,221,856 of CM031701.1, forward strand.
GAGCAACTCTGGGCTCCCTGGGCTGTCTCTCATGCCGGAGCTCCTCGCCGTCACGTTCTGGCTCTCCCTGTTTGGGCACGACGAGCGCGGCCGATTTGCGAGGCTGATAACGCCAGGAATGCTGCTCCAAGAGGAAATGCGGTCTCGCAAGAGGTGTAGCCGCGTGTACCGCGGCGGTGCCGTCTCTTCCCTCGGCAAATTATTTTACGACTTTTTTGCAGGAGTAGGGGGGGGGGGGGGGGGGTGCTTGAAATGTGACCCCCAGAATTCACCCATTCTTTTAATGGTTGAGAAAAAAATGGAAGGCCTTCTCATTGATGTGGTTGAAGAGCACGCAAACTTTGACTTGTCATCATCTTCGATCATTAAAAACTCATTCAGGACCAGCCAATTCTAGACCCAATTTTTTTTGGGGGGGGGGGGATTTTTAAAAAATAAGTATCTGGTGTTGAACGTGTAGTGTGAAAAGACATATAAATATGTCTTTGGGAGTGAATGAGTTAAGAAAGATAAGCTGATCGCTTGTCCCTGACTGTTATTTACTACCTCGTGTAAACGATGCTATGCTAAGTTGCCTAGCAGATGCTAGCAGCGCATTCTTCATTTTACAGTCAAACCTCGGTTTTCGAACGTCTCGGTTCTCGACCAATTCGGTTTTCGACCAAAATTTCGATTTTTTTATGCCTCGGATGACAAACACATTTCGGTTCTCGAACAAACGGAGCGCACTTGAATGCACCATTTGACTCCTTCTCGCCTTCCTTACACGAGGAAGTGACGCTTCCTCGTGTTCCTTTCCATTGTGAGCAGACGTTTTTATTTTAAAAAGAGCGTGGTTTCGGTTTTCGAACAATTCCAGTTTTCGAACAGCCTTCTGGAACGGATTATGGACGAAAACCGAGCTTTGACTGGATTTTCAAATATTCAATGCTTTAATCCTAATTAAGGATTAGGGCCAAATTTGACCCTTTTGGTTATTTAAGGGTAGCATTTGAGTAGCAGAATTCATAGGGGGCCAAATTTGACCCCGCGGGTTCTCCAGGGTTTCAAATACCCGTTTCAAGCAGCAGAACTTGAGCTAATTTTGTCGGTGGAAAAAAAAAAAAAAGAACGGGTGCTCACCCGGGCACCGGACCGGAACGAGCAACGGCACAAGCGCGGCAGGAAAAGGCCCAAAAGAGCCCCCCCCCGCCCGACAAAGACGCTTCAGTGCTTGACTGAGCGTGCAACAATTAAGATAAGACTGGAGGAAGTTTTTCTCTCCTGCGTATCTCCTTCGGTCGCCTTTCGTTGTGTTGAATGATTGGGGGGGAATCTGCTTCACGCACACGCCCATCTCTCGCTTTTCTTTCGACAGACATTTCACTTGTGACGTCTCTGTTTCCGTTTGACCCCGGTGGCGACGAACGGTCATCGGAGCCCATCAATGCTGTTTCCCCCCCCCACCCACCCCCTCCTCCCTTTCCTTTTTGCACTCTCACTCCCCGTCTGCAGCTTTATGCTGACTCGGGGAATTCGGATCTGTTTCCTTTCCGCGGGAAGAATAGAATATCGCGTCGGAGGGAATGCGCGGGAGCAGTAGCGACAAGTCCAGCGCCGCTCCGGCTCAAGGCCGAGAGCACTTTTTTTAGCCCCCGGTGATTTTCTTCCCGTCGTCGTCAAAAATGAGACCGTCATCATCGGGGAAAACTGTCAAATGTAAAGCGGGTCAGATGAGACTCTTTGGACAGCCTGCCGCCCACCTGGCATGTACACCATCAAATGGGCAAAACAAACCCCCCCCCCCCCCCCCCTCCTCGTTTGGATTTCAAAGCTCGACTTACCGACGCGAGATTTCAGATTTGCATGAATGCGGAGGGTCATGCTGGGCAACCGTGTCAAAAGACTGGAGGTTGCTGCGTGCGCAGGTTGGAGCGCGCGTGCTCGTCAGAATGACAGGGCCACCCTTTGGAGGTCACTTAACACATTGTGCGCAGGCCAAGCTGCGTGGGGAGTCGGGGGGGGGGGGAGGAAACCTGAGCTATAACTCACACAGCACTAACGCTCGCTGTCCGCCTTGCTCTCGCTCTCTCGCTCTCGCTCTCGCACTTACTCACACGGACGCGATAAATTTCAAGGCCGTGGTCGAAAACCTCGCCGCCGGACCCTTTTTCTCTCCGGGACGAAGTACCCAAGGACAAAATGTTTCGGATACTTTGGCCGTCGGAGACAGTGGGCCTAGCATAGGTTGTTTTTTTTTTTGGTCTGTTGATGTTGATTTCTTTCTTTCTTTCTTTCTTTCTTTTTTTTTTCACTGTGTTCGGCAGCCAGACGATTTGGGGCTAACCAGTGCGCAAGGGTGGAGCCTGCATCCCAATCGCAAGCTGCTGGCACACGGCTCACTTGCGCCGCTCGGGAGGGTTCAAACACGTTAGATCGGTGGCCCCCCCCCAACCTTTTTTTTTTTTTTTTTTTTTAGTGTCGCGGACCAGTTGAGACAAGCTTGGCGGACTGGCGACCATTTTTTTCCCTCCCTTTTACATTGCCAGTTTTAAAGCAGTGGTCCTGACATCAAAGCTAACGATAGAGCATGGAGGAAAGCCAACCATCGCCGGCACGGGGGAGAACCTGCAAACGCCACACAGGAAGCCCGCAGCGGGAATTGAACCCTGCACCTCCGCACTATGAAGCTTTTACAGTCAAACCTCGGTTTTCGTACTTAATCCGTTCCAGGATTCGAAAACCGAAACCATGTTTCCCATTGGAATCAATGTAAAAAAAAAAAATCCGTTCAAAGTCAAGAAAACAACTTTTTTTAAACCACTTTTTTTTTTACAATTTCACACCATGAACTGTACACATGTAATAGGAGAGCAGGTAATATGTAAAATACTGTACAAACAAACTGTAATATATTTTATTCTCACCAACTTTAACATAAACATAGTAACATAAAAATTGAAGGAACATCTCTCTATCTGTCGTGGAGCGTGCGCCTATCTGAGCTTTCATCAGGCAGTAGGCGGGGCATTTCGGCATCCCGAACTCCTTCGCCAACACAGACACACGCACACCTGACTCATATTTTGCGATCAAATCTTTCTTAAATTCTATAGTTTTGCGCACTATTTTCCTCTTTTCTTCACCAGGTTTAGCACTTCCACTTGCTTTCTTTGGTGCCATGATTAGGGGCCGATACACCATGCAAAAATAACAGCCCGATATTACGTTGTTCTCACCAAACACGTCTGCTTTTTAAAAAAAAAAAAAATCTTTATTGAACAATACAAAAACGTCTGCTCACAATGGACGCTACTGTAGCATCGCTTCCTCGTGTAGCATCTCGTGTAGCATCGCTACACGAGGTAGCGTCGCTACACGAGGAAGCGAAGCCGAGAGGAGTCATGTGACGCATTCAAGTGCGCTCAGTTAGTTCGAGAACCGAAATTTGTTCGTCATCCGAGGCATAAAAAACTCAACATTTTTGTTCGAAAACCGAATTGGACGAGAACCGAGACGTTCGGAAAACCAAGGTTTGACTGTACGTGCTTACTGCGGTGTCTGTGCGGCCTGGAACCAAATGGTCCGCACACCGGCCTGGGACCCCTGTGTTAGGTCATGTCCATCGACGGCTTGTCCTGTTTCTTTTCTCCTCTCGTCTTCTGGATCTTTTTTGTCCTCGGGGCGGGTCGGCTGAGCTGCGTTCGAAGCTGAGCAGCCGTGACGGATTTGCGACTCGGCGCTCTCCTCCCGGGAGTGTGTTCTCACCTGCTCAAGCTGGCACACCTGCGCGCTCGGAGAGCACAGCCGCCTCCATGTTTTCCACAGACTGACGACCGCATCAGGGCCCGGCAGAGAGAACTGCTTTTTGCTCCTCGCTATCGCTTCCTCGGTCCATTGTTGACAAAAAAAAAACAAAAAAAAAACATCAACGGAACTTTAGAAGGCCCTGATGGCACGCGAGCCCCCCCATTAATAGAGCCAGTTTGGTCAAAGGGACGCCAAATGTTTTTTTTTCCCCCCCTCGACATTGTCACGTTGTCTTCTCGACTGCACGGATGCTCGCCGACTTCCAGGTTGCGTTCCGTTTATTTAAGATTGCCGATAAAAAGCAGCAGGTGGCGCTGCGAACACATTTGTTGATCCATTGCAATTGAAATTTGACTTGGGGAAACAGCACCCGCACTGTGCCCCCCCCCCCCCCCCCAACACCCCAGCGTTTTCAGTCTTTGCAACTGGAGACGCGCATCCTCTCTTGCATGTCCGCGGGTGTGTGTGTGTCACAACCCGAATGCGTGCCGTGCGATTTATTGGAGCGCACCGCCGTGATTCTGGAATTCCTTTGCGTTCCGATTGCCTTTTTACTGCCCGCGTGCTTTATGGAGCGTGCTCGCACTCTTGTCTGCTCCATTTCAAGGTTTGCGCTTGTTGATGGGAATGGCTTCTTTTCTTGGGGGGGTTACGGGGGTTGGGGGGGGGCGGAGCTAACCAGGGGAGGCGCAAAGGCATTTTGGGAGCCGGAAAGCAATCGCATTGTCTGAACACGCCACACCTTGCGCTGTGGCGAGGACGGCCACACAAAGGGTCCAGTTCACCTCTCTTCCGAAAACGTTTAGACTCGCGTCAGAAATGGTGGAATGGGGGGGGGGGGGGAATACGAGGGGGTGGGGAGTTGTTTTTAGTTCTCCGGGAAAGAGTTTTCATCGGATGACAAACCAAAAGGCAAATTATTTGAACATGCTGGATATTATTTGCACGCTGCTTATTCGTGATTTTTTTTTTTTGTGTGATGGGTTTTCGCCATGGACGCCAATAACGTCACGATTGCTCCGTTCTGATCATGCAATAGCGAAAGCGACGCATCAGGAATATTAACCCTTGATACAGTAGAGCAGGGGTGTCCGAACCTTTTTCGTTGGAGGGGGAAAAAAATCAGTCAGTCAAGAAAGCCGTTTTATATTGTTTGGATTGTTCATCAGCTTTCTGTTCAAGGCAAATACAGTCAAACCTCGGTTTTCATCCATAATCCGTTCCAGAAGGCTGTTCGAAAACCGAAATGGTTCAAAAACCGAAACCACGCTCTTTTTAAAATAAAAATGTTGACTGAACACGTTGGCTCACAATGGAAAGCAACATGAGGAAGCGTCACTTCCTCATGTAAGGAAGGCGAGAGGAGTCAAATGGTGCATTCAAGTGCGCTCAGTTTGTTCGAGAACCCAAATTTGTTCGTCATCCGAGGCATAAAAAAACTCCGAATTTTTGGTCGAGAACCGAGACGTTTGAAAACCGAGGTTTGACTGTAGTTGAGTTTTTCGGGTGGCCAATGGCCCTCAATCTCACAGACTAGAACTGGTTCTGCATTTAACAGTGGCCAAATCCCATCTCCACACTCAGACCCCCCCCCCCCCCTTAAAAACTGCAGTAAAGTGACCATCAACAATTGCTTGAGGATCGTCTTCATCAATCAGCCACGGAGCACGCAGTGGACAAAACAATTTTTTGCCTCTCAAATTGAATTGTCTTGATTCGCTTTGGCGTTTGGAAGAGAAATGGTGTCGTTTTTTTCATCACAAATTTGTATCCTTGAATACAGAGAAAAGTCGTACAGTGCAACCTCCCTCAAAGTTGCCGTTCGCACGTCGACTTGGCCTTCCGGCAAGCGTCGCCGTTTCTCACACGTGGCCCCTTTGCCAAACGAAGAGGCCCACCCCGTGCCGTGTCGTGCGGCTTCAAGCGTCCGCTTCCTTCCGTCTCGCCTCAGTGGAGCGTCACCGCTCCGTCCGTTTTTCACGGCCCCCCGGATTGCGTCAGTCTGAACCGTGGCAAAATCAATTAGGGAGACGACGTCCTTGCGCCTCCCCCGCATGACATTTTTTCCCCCTCTCCACGGTCGTTTTATTGTTGCTAATGTGCGCGACATCTTTTCATCCTGCAGGCAGGCAACGTAGCACTACTTGTAACGGAGTGGACCCAAAATCTGGTGTCGGGTTCCAAATCGGCTCCATATGAAAATTCTGTTGCGCTCCTCCGTCCGTCTGTTTGTGGTTGAAGTTCAATTATTCGCTACATGCTGCGTTTGGGGCTGAATTCACGTGGCCGCGGAACGCTCGTTAGCGGGCGTTTCTTTTCACTCGCCGACCGTCTTTGGACACACGTTGATGGCAGATGCTGATCTCGGTGCGTCTTGAGCAAGACGGAGAACACGGCAAAGGATGGCGACTTCTTGACTTGGGCTGAGAGGCCCGCAGGAGTCCCACAATCCATCACGCTCCGCCACCGGAGGAGGGCGAGCGTCTGGACACGAGCTCTCCGGGCCCGACTCGCTCGACGCGGTCCGGCGTTTGTCCTTGTTGAACTTTTGCGCTTTTTCATCCTCGTAGGATTACCTGCAAGGCGACAGCAGCAAAGCCTTCGAGAGGATGGGCTGGAAACCAAAAGTGACTTTTGAGGTGAGTCTCCTCGTCGCCCGGCTGGGCGTAACCCACTTGGGACGAGTCCTCAAGGTAGCCGCGAATAAATCGTCACACCGCTTCCTCGCGTGCCGCCGCCATAGACAAGAAAGGGTTGGACGCGTTTTCCAAAAATCAAGTCTGGCGGATATGATGTCATCCGGTTATTTGCAGCGGTGGACAACGGGAACCTGGTTTGAATGTGTTCTTATTTAGTCAAGGCGTTTCAGTTGATGCCTTGCTGGACCTTGGAATTAGGAATTAACTATTAAACTATTAAAATAACAATTTTTAAAAAAATCAAACAAGCATGAAAAATAGACAATGAGCAAGTAAAAGTAAAAAAAAAAAAAAGGGGGGAGTGGGAAGAAGTCTGCACAAATCTTCTCCATATTTTCCTAATCGACCGGTCGTCGTACAAGCAATACTGAAAATAATCCGGGTTGTAATGATGAGAATCAACAACTACAGTGAAACGATAAAATATGAAATGCAGCGATCCCTCGCTCTAACGCGGTTCACTTTCCGCGGCTTTGCTGTTTCACAGATTTTTTTATTGCAGTTTTTTTAATGCTATTAACCTCTTTAAATCAGAACGCGTCGGCAGCGCCGCGTATCGACAGTACAGTATTTCCCAAAACTATGATAGTTATTTGTTGAAAACGTTTGGTTTTTTGTTTTTTTTTTATTAATTGGGCCTGAAAACAGGTTTTGGTCTTTGATTTTATTGTGTATATATGGTTAAGTATTGTATAATAACTGTAAAAAAATCAAGTTCACTACTTCACGGATTTCACTTATCACTGGTTCTTTTTGGAACGTAACCCCCGCGATAAACGAGGGATTCCTGTACAGCATCAATATCAACAACGACAAAAAGAAACCCAAAGTAAGAGACAGTAGTCAACCGACAAGTATGTCCAGAATGTGCACTACAATTTGATTTGACGATCGATTGTGATGGTTTCATGTGAATCATTTGCGCCTTTGTTGTTTCAAAAGTCGTCTCGTTTGCTTGAAGTTGTTTTGCCTTCTAAAAACAATGCGGGCCCTCACGTGAAACAAGCGCTTCATTTCTTTGCGGCGATGCTTTGTTTTAACTCATTTGAATTGATTTAGTTTTCACTTGCAAACAACAAAGAAATCCCACTCCCAATACGCAATTTAGGGCGGAAGGACGAGCGATTTTTTTTTTTTTTTTTGCTGGCCTAACTCCAAAGTCGCCCTCGAGCGCCGGAGTTTTGCCCACTCGTGGCTGGTGGCGCGCCCGCGAGGACGAAATCTTTCCGTGACCGTTGCTGGCCTCCGGTGACGTCATCGTGACGCGAGTTGTGGCGTGTCTGCAGGAGCTGGTGAAAGAAATGGTGGAGGCAGACGTTGCGCTGATGAAGAAAAACCCAAATGCCTGAGACGGTCCCTGGAGGACGCCAAGCCTTCGACATTCCCAGCAACGCACACACACGCACAGATTAAAGTTGTCCCGGATTTCGTTTTTTTTTTTTTTTTTTTTATAAATCATTAGTAGCACAGTAGCCGACAGAAAACAATGACTGATTCCCTTTTGGCTCCGCACTCCATGTAAGAGCTGTTCCAGAGAAATATGCTGTACATCATCAAGTTTACATGCAAATGGGAAAAAAATAAATGAAGAATACTGAACGCATCTTTTGTCCGCGTGAGCTTTCCTCTGTGTGTGTGTGTGTGTGCGTGTGTGTGTGTATTTGCGCGCGTGTCCTGGTTCAGCTCAACTGCCGTGGTCCTCTCTTCGCATTGCTTGTACTGAATTTATTTATTTTTTAATTGTCAGCACAGTGCCGTCTTTTATTGGACGTTTTTGGGGGTTTTTTATCCTCGTTGCAGGAATTTGGTCAATTCTTCTCAAATGCAAAAAAAAAAAAAAAAAAAAATTGTAGCCTACTAATGAAACGCATCCGGACCGACTGGAAAGTTCGTCGCACTGACTGACTTGATTATATTTTATTTTTCTTTCTTAATTATTATTTTTTTAAGGTTTACTATGAACACGTAATAAACGCCTTTGGTATTTTAGAAGGTGGCCTTTCAAAAGGCTTTGTGAGCTGCTTTTGCCGTCCCGGTGCTCTTTCTTGCTCCAATTCGGCATGCATGGAAAGGACATTCGGGGGGAGTTTCGTCGCATGCTGGTCATGTGGAAGAAAGAGCGATTTTTTTTTTTTCATCTATAAGCGACCTGCAACGTCAAATCCAAAAACGCAACATAGATTCGCACGAAACGCCGTTCGCGGTGCATTTCATTGACGTTGTTTGGATCAGAAAATATTTGATCGCGCACTGGGGGGCGTGTTGAGTTTAGTCCATTTGATTTCGTCAAGTGGGTGCACGAAATCAAATCATCTGGACGCCATTGGCCGTTTTTTGCAGTACAGTACATCTTCAAAAAATTAGGATGATTTGATTTATTTATAAATATTGACCAAGTCAGATGGAGTGCGCACTCCAATTATTTTTGCAGTGGATGAATTTCTTCTCCACACAACGTGTGTGCGTGTGTGTGTGTGTGTGTGTGTGTGTGTGTGTGTGTGTGTGTGTGTGTGTGTGCGTGTAAGTGTGAGTGACGGCTGCGGACGCGTTGTATCAGTGCGGCCACCAAATGAGAAGCAGATGTGCTCCGATTTGATTTTGGCCCCCAAAGCGCGCTGAGCTGGAGGGAGGGAGATTGGAGGGGGGCGGGGGTGGGGGGGGAGGGCACTGCAGTTTCCCCTGCACATTTGCACACAAATCCTAATTGGGGTCACCCTTGGCGCGGAAATAAACAACGCGAAGAAATCAAATCTCTCCCGACAATTTGGACGCACAACAAATTTCGAGTGGTGCAAAAAAATATTCCAGAAGTCAGCCATCGTCCCGAATGGTGTAGAATTCGATTTCGTGTGACGAAAATGAAATCCTTTCAGATCACTCCTGTTCAAATGATTGGATACACCGAGCAATTTTTTTTCTTTTTCCCTTTTTTTTTAGGGGGGGCCGGGGGGGGGGGGGTTGAATTGACTCCGTTTTATTTTGTCATGTGGTTGCGTGAAATAAATTTGTCTTATCTACATCAAAGATGTTTCTCAATTCAGATGATTTTCTTGTGGGCAACGAATTACCAAAATAAAATGCTGTAAATCCAACAACAAAAAATTCCAGTGTAAAAAAAAAATCAGGTGATATTTTTGGGGGTTTTTCAATTCCATTCTTGCATTTTTTTTTTTTAAACAAATAGTTGGTTCCATTGAGCAGCTCATTTGCAAGGTCTTCATCTTGAGTTTTTTTTTTTTTTAAACTTTAGTATGCCAATAATGTAAGTGGCGATGGTGCACTCTCATCTTTTTTGTGTTTATTTTCAGGGAGTGTTCAACTCTGCCCGCCCGCTTAGTGACCAAACAGCCCAACACACCTCGTGCGGGTGTTCGTGTAAAGCGGAAAAAGAAATCGACGCCTGTGTTGTTGTTTTTTTTTAATGCGGTCTTAATATTAGTTTGTCATTCAAAAAAATATTGTGCTATTAATGCCTTTGTAGTTTTGTGACAAGCGGTTCCATTGAGACGTGATTTTCTTTAATGCAATTCGATCGTGACGATCCGAATGCATTGAACCGATAAAATCGGATGAGTGTGCATGTTATCGGGGGGAACAGAGCAAATTGGCGCGTTCTGATGGGGGGGGGGGCGGGGGGGACAATAAAACGTCACATGACTCACTCACTTAGAATTGAAGTGACGTGTTTCGTGTGGAAAAGAAAAGAAAAGGCTCCTAATATCGGCGTGCACCTGCCGGCAAAAAAAAAAAAAAAAAAAAAAAAGCAAAGAGAAGGAAAAGGCAAACGCACGCGACGACCTTTTTCTTCGAAACGAGCCAGCGTGGCGTTTTCAAACGTGGCGCTGAAGTGTTCGCCGTTCACAACCAACGAGCCCACCACCACAACCAAATCGGAGAGACATCCATCGGTGCTCGCTTTGAGCCAAAGCACAAGCGAGCGCGCGCCCAAGCGGTGCTGCTTGTGGCGAGCTCGGTCGTGACGGCTGAGAAAAATCGCTGACTGGGCCTTTTTTGGGGGGCCTCGCAGCAACTGCGGCCGCGCGCGCGTGTTGACGTACGTGCACGTTTGACCCACGCGGACGTTGCCTGCACCGGCTTAAATGAACATTTGGAACGTGAAAAAAAAAAATTGGGGGGGGGGGGGGTGTCCAGACTGGGATTTGGGTCCTGAATAATTGATTTCATTGAGAGCACTCCTTGCCTGACTCTCCCAAAAAGTCTGCTTTGGTTATGTGTTTCCATCCAGGTCCGATATTATATTTTTTTTTTTTGTCGCACTAATAAATCACTCCGATTAAAACCGAGGCACTTTATTCATCCCCCAAAAATGTAATGCCTTCAAAAATGTGTTGACAAAGCACACATGTGAATAAAATCACCAGTTTGGGCTACAAAGGTCCCGCTTGTACCTAATGGGGACAAGAAATTGGACACAAAAAAAAAAACGTCTGCGCGTCTGGTTTCCAAGAAACCCATTCATCGCTCTCGAAAAATAAATATATTAAGATATCATTTACAAACGTCAGCCGGCTCAGAGGGTGAGCCATTTTTTCGCCCTTTCTTTTTTTTTTTTTTTAAATTAAGAGAATAAACTTACGTTGCGCCTGGACAAACTCATCTGCGTCTCGTTCTTAAATTTGTGCATTCAGGATGTCAAGTGAAAAAATAAAAAATAAAAACCTCCTCAAGATCACGTCCGAAAGTACAGTTGCCCGGTTGCGCTTCGCAAGCTGTCAAAACTTGCTGCAGTCGTAAACGAAAGCTCCCGAGGTGCGGTAGATGGACTGAGTGGACGGGAAGGCCATCTGACAGCTGTTATTCCCATTCAGCCCCATCCGCTGGGACTCGAACATCTCCCTGACCGAGTGGAAGTTCTGCTGCTGGGACGGGTAGCCCGCGCCCAAGTGGCTCAGGTCGCCGTACCAGGAGGCGAGCCGGCCCTGCTGCTGGCCCTCCTGGTTGGCGTGGCCCGGCGGCGACGAGCCGCAATAGTCGGTCAAAGCCTCGTCCGCGGCGCCGGGCGGCGCCAGGTGTCCTCCGGGGCTTCGCTCCGCCGCGTAGAGGCTCATGGCTTGCAGGTTGCAGTGATAGGTGGAGTTGGGGGCGCTCTGGCTGCACGTGCCGGACGCGTAGGACGACGCCTGGTTGGGGGAATAGCCGAGCGCCAGCGAGGGGGTCATACCTGTCCGAGAGGAGGCGACGAGGGGCGGGGAGAGGTCCTCGTGGGGAGACCCCCGCAGGGACGTCATGATGTTGTCCACGCTGAAACCCTGCGCGGAGGCCTGGCTGTGCTGCTGCTGCTGCCGCCGCTGCTGCTCGGAGAGGTCCGTGCCGAGCGAGCGGCCGCGCGGGCTCCCGCTGGACGCGCCGCCGCTGCTGCTGCTGCTGTCGGGACTTTCCATTTTGGCAACCGCGTTGTTCGGCGCCGGCGACGAGCCTCGAGGCGGCGTGCAGATCCCGTTCTCCGTCTTGATGTCCTGGATGCGCAGGGGCTGGCCGCCGTGCACCGGCGGCGCGTCCTGCGGCTCCCGAGCCGGGGCGCGACCCGCCGCCTGCGGCTCCTCGGCCCGCTCGCGCTCGTCCTTCACCTTCTGCGCATCTTTCTTCTTGAAGCGCCTCCTGCGCCTCAGGAAGCTGCCGTTCTCGAACATGTTGTACGAATCCGGGTCCAAGGTCCAGTAGCTGCCCTTGCCGGGCTTCTTGTCGTCCCGGGGCACTTTGACGAAGCACTCGTTGAGCGACAGGTTGTGCCGTATGCTGTTCTGCCAGCCCTGCTTGTTGTCCCGGTAGAAGGGGAAGCGCTCCATGATGAACTGGTAGATCCCGTTGAGGGTGATCTTCTTCTCCGCCGAGTTCTGGATGGCCATGGTGATGAGAGCGATGTAGCTGTACGGCGGCTTGACCAGGTCCTTGGGCTGCTGCTGAGGGCTGTACGGCCCGTAGGCGCGCGCCATGCCGCCCGGGTACTGCTCGTGAGCCGCGTGCGAGTACATGCTCGCGGGCGCCGGCATCCCCGCGTAGCCGCCGGCGGCCCGGTAGTAGCTCTGCTCGCTGCTGATGTAAGGCACGACCCCCAACGAGTTGGGGCTGGACACCGAGTAGCGCGCCTGCATCCCGGCCGATCTGACCGCGTTCCGCAAGTGGCTGCGCTCAACTTCTGTTGTTGTTGTTGTTGTGGCTGTTATTTGGGTTGGGTTTTTTTTTTTTTTTTTTTTTCGGTCGCCTTTCCCCGGTCGCTGTCGGTCGCAGTCCAGTTCAGGCCACAGCCCTCCGCAGTGGACCAGAGACTGTCCAGACCCCGGCGGTTAACATTTGCAAAGCGCAAAGTGAGGTCGGAGGAGCGAGACTCCACAGAGAGAGAGAGCTAAAAACATTTTTGGGGGTGGAGGGGGGGGGGGGGGGGGGTGTTGTTTGAGCTTGAACGCTTTTCCTCCCTTTTTGGCTGCTCGGGCTGCTCCTCCCCACGCACATGTGCGCTCCTTCACCCAATTGGAGGGCCAAGTCAGCCTCTGGAAAGTCCGCTTGGTCATTTCAAAGAAAAATCCCCCCCCCCCCCCAACCCCCCGTTTTTAAAAATGTGTATGTGTATATATATATATATATCGACACTATATATATATATATATACACACATATATATACATATTTAGTGTATTAAATAGGGCGGCCCGGTAGTCCAGTGGTTAGCACGTCGGCTTCACAGTGCAGAGGTACCGGGTTCGATCCCAGCTTCGGCCTCCCTGTGTGGAGTTTGCATGTTCTCCCCGGGCTTGCGTGGGTTTTCTCCGGGTGCTCCGGTTTCCTCCCACATTCCAAAAACATGCATGGCAGGCTCGTTGGGCACTCTAAATTGTCCCTAGGTGTGAGTGTGGGCGTGGATGGTTGTTCGTCTCTGTGTGCCCTGCGATTGGCTGGCAACCAATTCAGGGTGTCCCCCGCCTACTGCCCGAAGACTGCTGGGATAGGCTCCAGCACCCCCCGCGACCCTAGTGAGGATAAAGCGGTTCGGAAAATGGATGGGTGTATTAAATATGTATATATATACAGTGTATATATATACTGTATATACATATATATATATATACATATTTACTGTATTAAATATGTATATATATACAGTATATATATACACATATTTACTGTATTACATATGTATATATACATATATATACATATTTACTGTATTATATATATATATATATATATAGTGTACATATAACTTTCCACGACTTTTTGTCTGGAAAAAAATCTGTCCAAACAACACAAAATGGATTTGTGGGGTTCTGGAAAAAAAACAACCCAAAGTTGACCCATGTTGGTCCATTTCTTCTTCATTTTTTTTTTTCACCCAGATTGGGTTCCTGTATTTTTTAACTCTGTTTTTGTTTGTCAACTCCGCTTCTTAACTCTCAGGTTTGCTACTTATTGGCGTAAACCTTCATCTCAGGTGACGTGTTTGTGATGAGGAATGCAAAGTTTTTCTTTATCAGTCTGCAGTAGTGTGAGGAGTCCTATCAGCGGCTCTTGAGCCTCTAAATAAACACACGGATTTAAAGGTGTGTGTGCTGGGGAGGGTGGGGGTGGAGGGGTGGGGGGGTCACCAAAGTCTGCAGACATTCCGCTCCCCTGCAGCTGACTGTGGGCGGTGTGCGCAAAGTCATTTAATGGTAAAAGAAGATCATTTGGTCGGACTGGCTGAGAAAATCCGGAATCGTGACAGTGAAGAGTGAGGTGTGATTCTTTTTTTTTTTCTGACAAAGACCTGAAAAGGCGATCCAAATGTCACTGAAGACAAAGATGGCAATTTCGTTCTGTTGATTCAAACTATCTTCAAAGGAAATAATAGCGCAGCTGCGGGCCAACTCCTTGTGTTTATTTGCCTTTAGTTAGCCAGCTTTGTATCTATGTAGATATACGTTGATATCGACGTGTACGTATTTTGGGCTGGGCAACTGCGGTCCTCAAGGCCCAGTATCGATGCTGGATTCAAATGAGCAAGCTCTGCAGATGCCTGACAACGATCCTCATCATTTGAATCAGGTGCATGTCTTGGAGGAGAGACGCATCTTAAGCAGGCAGGAAAGCGGCCCTCTGGGGCCAGAGTTGACCTCCTCTGACCTAAAGAGGAAATTTGGAACACAAAAACGTTTCCTCTAGATAGTCGTGTTTTATTTGATTTGCATCTTGCATTTGTGTTTTTTCTTAGTTTGGATTTGAAAAATAACAACAACAACAAAAAAGAGTTATTGTCAGACTAAAATGAAATACGCACATTGTGATTTGCCCAGCCCCACTAAAAATTAAAAATGCGTTTATTTAATCGTTAAATTGACCACTTCATTCGATGTTTTCATTTTAACCTGGGTTGTTATTTTCAAGAGTCAATAGTTTATATTTATACATATGGAGAGAGAGAGAGAGAGAGAGAGAGAGAGAGCGAGAGCTGCATGACAGGTCACCACCATAATCAATCGATTCATCGGTTTTCGGCTTCAAGACTTTAGCCCCTGTCGAACCTTCCTCTCAAATTGGCCCGGTTGTGTCTGTCACGGTGTGGTACTCGGCTGCCCCCGTGTGGTCAGAGTGCCACAATGCATCCTAATCGCATATTGGCCGCCCGAACGACGTTTCGAACCGCAGAGTCGTAATTCAGTGTACGTGGACATACAGATACAGTACAAGAAAGTCTGTGTGTTTGTGACGCAACCGTACCGTATTTTAAATCATGTTTAGAAAACTCATATAGACCCACACATTTCTTTATCCGCGTTATTTACACATTCATAGTTATTGCGGATCATCACGTTGTGCTCACGCAGATATGTATCATCTTTTTTTTTTTTTTTTAAATTAACAATCAAATAGAAAAAAAATGATCCATCAGTTTGCGCGCCCACTCACCCACTTGGCCTTTTTGCTGCAGATGACTTTGGGCGGCTTGCCACGAGGGCTGTTCAAACTGCTGCCCGTCTTGGAGTGAGTGGCAAGGCAGCCTCGGTTCGAATGAAATGCTGCCATCTTTTGGCCTCGGAATGTGTGCGCAACGACAGCAGCGTCATCCAGACTGATTGTCACTCATTGGTTCTTCACGTGGACAGCGTAGGTGTAAAAAAACCACACATTTCTTGCTGCAGGGTTATTTTTAGGGGGCCACGGCAAGAATGAAACCTTCTCGCTGGGAAGTTGGAATCTATCCATGCTGAATTTTAAGGGCCAAACTCGAATTCATCACAAAAACTTTATCCATCCATCCGTTTATTTTCTCTGCTTATCTTGGGTCGGGTCGCGGGGGCAGTACTTTATAGCTTTAGTAGGGATCCTCTCCCCCAGCCACTTCGTCCAGCTCTTCAGGGGGAATCCTGACGGGTTTCCCGGGCCAGGCAGGTTACAGTTCTCAATTGAGTGGTTCGTAGTTTTTAGTGGATAGCTCTAATTTACGAACAGTTAAAGGAGGGATGGAATCATTTGAATGCAGTTTTATTGAGAAGGAGAAGAAAAAAAAAAGGACGTCTACACCGCAGCACGTTCGAGAGCACAGCTCCCTTTTCCGCTATTAAAACACTTCCTGTTCCTGTTTCCTTCGGCCAATCAGACGCTCTCAACATAAACATGTTTAAGAAATTATCAAAGAGAATATAATTTAGGTAACTTTAACATCAAAGACAATACTGTAACGTTCAAACATAAAATGATAATAATGAACAATTTAACAAAAGCTTACACAGTTGTGGATTGTTCTTTGACAATAGTCAAGTTCACTGAAAGGGGTCTGGTTTCATTTCGGTAAAAAGACATTTCAGCAGAGCTCAATTCGTCGGCGATTTGAAGAAGCGCAAGAGTAGCAGTGAGGTGTCCTCGCTGGGAATGCATCTCATTTCTTTTATAGAACCTTGTCTCTCAATTCAACTCACCTCAACTGTATTTCTAGAGTACTTTCAAACAGCCATCGCGGCATACAAAGTGCTGTACATGGACCAACTAACATATACAACAGTAAAGCAATAAATCAGTAACAAAGAAGGAAAGCACCAAACAGTAAAACTAAGATCAAATCTGAGTCATGCTGATCAAATGCCAAATGTCGATCCTTGCTCTCTGCTTACCTGTAACATTAGCCGCAGGAACCGTCGAAGAGCTGGACGAGTTGACATACAAAGAGAAATGAGACGCCTCCTCAGAAAGAAGCGCGCGTTTCAGCAGCGTGACGTCATTTCGAAAATGGCCGCTAAGTGGCGTAATACTCCACTCTATGTCGACATTCGAGCTGGGCCTTCCAGCATTCTGGACAAGTACAACTTCTCACCTCAAAGGCGCCACTTTTTGGTTTCTTGTTCGACACAGTGAACGAATCGCGGTCTCGGCTATTAATTACCGTTTTGTAAATTCATGTAAAAAGCCGTTTCCTTCCCCGTTTGCCATCGCCGCGATGAAAACAGGAAGCCGCGGAAAAGGGTTTACAGTTAATTTGGATGTGAGGCGTAAATAACGTAGCGACGTTACTTGCTGCTGAATAATGTTGTTGCCTGCAAGTCTTTGAGTCTCAAAGGCTCCAAGTTGGGACTGGTGTTTGTGACATGGGCCAGCTCCTTCGGAGTCGTTCTTCCCCCGCCATCTTAAAACACACGAGACGCGAGCTGTTTGTTGTTTTATTTTGTACATGTCGCTGGCGTCGGGACAAAACCGGGATCCTTTTGTCACTATTTGGTCAATTTCAGATGTGTTTCCCCCCCCACACACAAATGCTTTTGAGCATTCCACACACGGGTGTCTTCATACAAATAAATCTAAATGGTTGAAAATGTCTTGCGGTCTGAGACGATGCAATGTTGTTTATGGCATTTGAGGAGAGGGGGCGGGGGCTGGGGGGTGTCTCATGAAAAGTGAGCAGTTGAGATACAAATATATCCTTAAAAATGGATACAATGTAATACTGACTTCAGCAAGTCAGTAGTCCAGTTGTCTCACACGCTGGCTACGTCACTGAGGATATATCGAGACCCCTCACACATTTATATGAGTTAATATGCATGTCGAATTGTGTTCCATTTAAGTTTTTTAATTTCACAGTGCCACATTGGGGTCTTTTCTCCTGTTTGGGCAAACGGATGAAGTGCAGCACATTCAAATATTCAACTATCAATTTATAGATAGATAGATGGATGGAGTGAGCTAATAGAATATAATGTGAAGGTGCTTTCAATTTGGAAAAAAAACAAAAAGATTGTCACCTCATAATGAAATGGGCTACACTGTGAAACCAACCAGACAGCTCAGCTCTCAATCTATTTTTTTCGCATCAAGGATATTGTACGAAATGTGTTTTTTGGCCTGCAGTCTCTGTTGTAAGAATTCCAGAGCAACGTGTGTCAGATGCGACACGTCTCTCAGAAAAGACTTTCCGTGTGGCAGCTCCAATGTAACAGCTTTATTGAAACGTCTTACAAGAGACGACTTTGGACAATGGCGATACAATAAGTGCAATATTTGTTGCAGTTCATAATACAGCATCCGTGTGCAGGATAAAATAGATTTACTATATGGAGCAAATGTCGAGCATTATCACGAAGAGGCGCGTGTTGCTTTTTTTTTTTTTGAGGCCACGAAAGTTTCTTCCTTCGTTTTTTTTATTTTTTTTTAGGCCTCGAAGGTTTCTTCCTCCGTTTTCCTTCAATGCGTATTTGGTCAGGTCCGCAGAGAGGCAGCTGGTGAATCTCGCCGTCGCGATGCACCCGCGCCGAATTCTCCATCCGATCCAAAACGAGTCCTATGGGGACGACGCGGCGGTCACATGACGCACGGTTTGATGTCCTGACACACGCTCTGAGGATGGGGATGAGGATGGTGGTGATGATGATGATGGTGGTGGTAGTAGGAAGTGCCGGCCGTAGGGTGGAAGGACGGGATGCCGTTCAAGTTGAACACAAAATCCTTCCGGTCGCAGTGGCTCTGATACCGCGGGATCCCCACTGCGGCAGAGAGGGAACGTCAAATGTCTTTTTTTTTTTTTTTTTTGTCGTTTTCAAAACTTGTCTCTAAACAGTATGGTACACCTTTAAAACTGCCCAGTAAAAAACAAAAAAAACAAAAAAAAAACGGTCCCAAAATGGACAATGTCAATTTGACCCAACTTGGAGTTGATATGTATCAAAACATACCGTTTTTTTAGTAACCCCCCCAAAATTATTTTGTACAAAACAACCCACAAGATTTGGTCAAACAAGTCGTTGCAATTTTTGATCAAAATGTGGTGATTTTTTTTTTTTTTTTTGACCCAGCAGTTTCACGAGTACATTTTATTTTGACAGGCCATCAAAATGTGTTGATTTGTTTTGTCATTTCCAATCCATTTTTCACGTGAACTGCATTTTCAGACAATCTCGCCTTCCTGTGACAACGTTTGAAGATGTGACGTGAATTATGAAAAAAAATAAAAAGCAATCAGTGGACTCGAAATCCATTTTACTGCGATGCCATTTTGATCAATGGAGCGACGGCTTTGCGTTTCCGGCGACAAAAGTATTTTCCTCGGTTTTCTCACCACGAGTGTGTCAGCGTATTATTGCAAAGAAATGTTTTAACTCGGGTTCGACGGGCGCAATCCGCGTCACGTTTCCGAGCTTTGCACTTCGTTTTTCGTCGCACTTTCTAAATCGACATGTTGCGACTCGTGTATTCGTCAAGGTCCGAAAGGACTCCAGATGTGACTTTGTTGTTCATGGGGAGCCAGCAGGGGAGGCTTTCACAACCGGACCTGCGGTCAGTGCCTCGGCACGGACGCGACAAGCGGCATTGTCGGCATGACGCACGTTCTCAGCCTCCACACGTTTGCATCTCAGGCAAGATGTCGCACCAAGTCGAACGAGGCCCTCTCGTCTCTTGTGGCGATCATGGAGGTTGAACCCGCCGCCGGTGTGGTCCGAACTGCAACAGTCTTTGTTTGCTTAACCTTCGAGGCCCTTTCGGGCTCCGGCGTGGGCTGCTGGTCTCGCTGAAATCCTCCCCACTGGAGTGAAGCCCCCCCCTACCCCCACCCCCACCCCCACCCACCCATCGTGCGGCGCTCAAGTCAAACGGGCGTGACTTGTGGAGCCGAGTGGCAATTTGCAAATGACTTTCAAATTACTTGAAATGGCCCAAAGGCATCGCGCGATGTGTGTTGGAAATGACGTGGCCACGCAAACGCCAATTCGACGCATCTTAAAAATACTTTCTCTGACAACAGCCTTGGAGGGGGGGGCGCTGAAATTGAAATAGCTGGAGTATGATTTAAAGCAATTAAGAGAAAAATTACTTCTTCGAGACAACAATCATGTATATATATATTTTTCCATTTCCAGTATAACATTTTTTAGTAGCACTAAAAAATGAACCTACAACAATCATATATATATATATATATATATATATATATATATATATTATATATATACATGATTGTTGTAGGAAGTGCTACTAAAAAAATTTATACAAATGGAAATATATATATATATATATATATATATATATATATATACATGATTGTTGTAAGAAGTAATTTTTTAGATAAGATCAACAAAACATTTTGAAAATGTCTCACATATATACATATATATATATATAATAAAACATACATATATAGATCATAAAAACATTGAAATGGACGTTTTGCTGTCATAATTGTCAATTCGGCATCACCAAATTATCATTGCTATCGATTGCGTTCCACCGTGCTTGAGAGCATCTTGTTCGTCAAATGGGGTTTAGTGGATCAATCCCCGGTCGTACCTGATATGTCGCTCGCGTGGCTCTCCCTGGCGTTCGGGTGGATGTAGGTCTGGTCCAGGGAGTAGGACGCCATGCCGGAGTGCAGCGAAGACGACGCGGGGCTGCTGGAAGTGAACGGCTGCTGTTTGATGTAAGGGGGCCCGCCCGAAGCGGCCCAGTGCGCGGACGTACTGGCGTACGGGGAGTGGCCGTCCAAGGCGCTCGCCACGGCCGGAGAGGACGGCACCGGACTGCTGCTGCTGCTGCCGTCCGGACCGTAGTCCCCGCCGGACGGCACCGGGCAACTGGCCATGTAAGTGGAGCCCGGGCTCGGGGACATGTGCGGAACGTGATGGCCGGCGCCCAGTCCGTCGTAGCCCGCGCCCACCGAATTGCTCATCACGTCCAAGTTGTAGCCGTTGCCGTGGCAGGCGAGCGGTGCCGAAGGCGCCTGGAAGTCAAAGCTCTGCGGCAGAATGGACGTGCCGAAGCCGATGCCGTTCATCATCCGGTACATCGGTTTCAGGGCTTGACACTTTCTCCTGAAGCCTCTGGGCCGACGGCGGAACGAGCCCTCCTCGAACATAAACTCACTGCCGGGGTCGATGGTCCAGTAGTGGCCTTTGCCCGGCCTGCCCAGTCCCTTGGGCAGCTTGATGAAGCACTCGTTCAGCGACAGATTGTGCCGGACCGAGTTTTTCCATCCCTGATAGGAGCCCCTGAAGAACGGGAAGCGGGCCTGCAGGAACTGGTAGATTTCGCTGAGGGTCAGCCGCTTGGTCGGCGAGCTTTGGATGGCCATGACGATGAGAGCGATGTAGGAATACGGCGGCTTCTCCGGCCGCCTCAGGCCGGAGCTGCTCTTTTTCCCCTTGAGCGCGACCGACGCGCTTTCCGCGGCGGCTTGCGGGCTCAGCATGGCGGGATGCGGGACGCCGGACGGCGGACTGGATCTCGGAGGAGGCGCGGGATCCCGCAGCAGCTGCTGAGGGCTCTCGGTCGTCATGTCAGCTCTGACGCACGGCTGGCGTAAGGAAGGCCCCGCGAGTTTTGCAGAGGATCAAGTGGGGACAAAAAAAAAAAAGAAAAAGAAAAAGAAAAGAAAGAAGTCAGAGGAGATGCGGTCCTCGCCAGTGAGCGTCGCGCCACCGGCGGCCTTTCGCTCACATCAAAAAATGGAGAGAAATCTGTCTTCGGTCCAGTTACGCACGTACTTGACGCACGGCGGGTACGTGCGGCCAGTGGAGAGGAAGAGGAAGAGCGAGAGGCGGGGTGGGGTGGGGTGGGGTGGGCCGGTGGGGGAGCCTCTGATTGTCCCTGCACGGCTTTCAAGTGGACACGGGGGGCTCCCTCCGCTGGGTGTCACCGTGGAGCTAAGTGGGGCGGCGTGGCGCGCCGGGTGGCCATCGAGCGCCTCGACAATCACTCAAGTGGACGAAACGTCAAAAGCCCCCCCCCCCCCCCGACTATGCGGGCCAAGTCAAACGAAACTCGGCCCCCACTCCTCTCATCCGCCCCCCCCCCCTCTTCTTCATCATTCAAATCGCCCTGAAATCATAGCCGAAAAGAACCGCCCCCACCCTTGGCCATTTCCGGCCCATCGAGCAACTGCCACATAAATGAAATGAATCAAACTTGCTCTTGCATCCGAGCCAACGGCAGTCACCGGGCCTGCATTTTCATTGGGCCAATAACGCACCTGAATGCAGGCATGCATCAATTCAGTGATCCCAAGAAATCACAACACGAGCTCAGGATGGCCAACCTGTGGCCTGCGACCGCAATCTGAGTGGCCCATTTATTGATTGCATAATCATAATAATCATAATAATCATAATTCCGAAATGTAAGCGTACCATTGTGGGGTAGTACCTACACCCAATGACAGCTGTGCAACAATGTATGAAAAATAAAAAAAACATATCAGTATATATCCAATATGTTTTTTGGATGTTTTATATATGGAAGTCTTGCTTTATGTTTTCCATGAAAAATGGAGCGAAAGGAGGGCAAAATGTATCTCCGGAAAATCACAAATATGAAAAAATATTGGTGGGGGGAAAAAGTGTGCGAATATGCCAATCGGCGAGTGCCAAAGGAGTTGACTGCAGTTTTTAGTTGTAATATCACCAATGGCCACAAGATGGCAGACACGGTCCGGAAATATTTGTCACGCGAGAATGGGGGTGGGATCAGGGGCTTGACCAATTATCAGCCAGCAGTTGACCAGCCGTTTGGGAAACTTGCTACATTTGCGATGGTCCCCAGAAATGTCTTTGATGCGGTTACATTGCGTTTGATTTTATTATAGAGCAGTCTGGGCCGAATATTTAGAGCAGATTTGGAAGGACATGCAGGACAAAGAAAATAGTACCTCAATAATATTACAATTTTGAGTAAGCTGATATTTGTGTGTGTGTGTGTGTGTGTGTGTGTGAAAAATTGACCAAAATTATTTCTTTTCCAATGAATCTTGGTTTGCTGCTCAGCAGTTTTGTGCTGTCCTTGAATGGTCAGTTTTATGCAAGAGAGTTACGATATGGTTATTTTGCTGTTTGCTTCAAACCTTTTTTTCTGTGAATTTTTTTTCCCCGCACACATGCTTTTGAACAATATTTTAAAATACGAACTATTTTAAGAGCACGTATATTTTGTCCATCTTTAAGATGGCATATGGTCACACATGTGCTTAGGGAGTGCGTGGAAGCACCGCTGACAACTTGTGAGCGCCTCCATCTTATCAGCGTTGCGTTTTTCTCCCCATTTCCTCCTAAAATGGTCCGCAGGAGAATCCAAACAAACGCCGGCGGTGTCGGTTGTGATCAGGCCGGGCGGGAGCCGCTTGTGGAGCCTTCGCTGTGCAAAATGGAGGGGAGGGTCGGGGCGGGGGTGCATGGAGGCGGAGTGGGGGGGGGGGGGCGGTGTCTCTCAATAAATGACTTTGACATGAGTGGAAGCAGGCTTTTTCCATCAAGCGCGGCTCTGGATACCACACACAGTGCGCCAGTGTCAGCTTACCGCCCCCGGCCGGCGGCGGTCCCGGGGGGGCTTTGCGTTCATTACACAGAGAAAAGCCAAATTAGCCGAGCGGGCCTTCAACGCCCCCCCCCCCCCCACACACACACACACCCACACACTTGTACATCGACATCAGGCCGTTGTATGGCCCATGGAATAATATCAACACGCATGGCGCAAAAAAGTGCACGCAGCAGAGCCTATTTTAAAGCTCTGCAGATGCCTTTGAGCACTGGCGAAGAAAAAAAAAAAAAATTCATCTAGACCCCTCGAACTTTCCAAACAATAACCTTTGCACTTTGCACAAACAAAGGATGTGCGGATCAAATGATTTTCCGTGCAAGACACACAAAGCGCGGCTTGGTGGCCCCGCAAATTTCCTGCGACATCAAAACTGGCGACCCCCGTCGTGATCAGGATGCACAATCTTTGTTGTTGGAGCTGCTCCCCCCCCCCCCCCCCCCTGACCCTGCTGCTTTCACATACCCACTGGAGGAGATTGTCGTATAAGCCGCAAATATCACATGCGTGGACGAGTGGATTTCCCCCCCCCCCCCCCCTACCGTTTATTTTTAGAATGCTGTCACGTTAGCCATTGTCGGCTGACATGTTGATGTAAGATTTGGGCACGTATTTATAGAGTCATTTGACCTCAGGTGACCTGTTTCAAACGTTCGCACCTTGAATTCTATTTTCAATCCGAAATTAATTGAAATGAAGAAAATTGAGGCTCAATCGTGACTGAGCCGTTTCTGTCTGCCCCCCCCCCCCCCCCCCCCCCACTCCCTCTCTCAGTCTGCTGCTGGCGGGATCTTCAGAACCGCCCCTGCGGGCTTGTGGGAGGTCAGACGGGGTACAGGCTGCCGGAGTGACACTTTGTTTGGGCTTGACGTTCCAACATTGGGCCCGCTCTCCAAGGTGACTTTGGTGAGCCTCACTGAGCTGCATGGAGCACTTCTCCCCCCCCCCCCCCCCCCAAAAAAAAAAAAGATCGTGCAGGAGTTCAAAGGTGAGGGTTGTCACTCCTTCTTTCCATCCATCCATCTTTCCATCCATTTTCAGAGCTTCTTCTCACAAGGGTTGTGGGCGTGCCGGAGCCTCTCCCAGCCGGGGCACACCCTGAACCGCTTGCCAGCCAATCGCTGAGCACACAGAGACAAATAACCATTCGCGCTCACAATCACACCTGGGGACCATTTCGAGTGTTCCGTTTACCCGCCACGCCTGTTTGTGGAATGTGGGAGGGAAGCGGCCTACCCGGAGAAAACCCACGCGGGCACGGGGAGAACATGCAAGCTCCACACAGGAAGGCCGGAATCGAACCCTGCACCCCTTCACCGTGAGGCGGACGTTACCAACCGGTAATTCCACCGTGCCGCCTTCCTCCTTTCCTAATCTGAAACATGCGCTCGAGGATGGGACGAGCGTTGAGGCTCGTCACGTGACTCACCCACAGGTGTGTTCTTCTGCGGTTTCGCCTGCAGGTCGCAGCATTGCCGCCGCATGGAACAGCAGGTGGCACCAGGTGTTGTTGCGATCAACCCCACGCACACACTTAGTTGCACGGTTAGTTTGATTTATTTGCTGATTTTTATGATTTTATTTGATTGTTATTTACATTGCTTCATCTGCTGCCTTTGCAATGAATGAAATCAAAAAGGTAAAACAAAATATAAATATAGGCGACTGGCCACCTTCGCCAAAATACAGTCACAAAAAGAAGCCATAACAAAAAGAAAGATGATCATTCTTGTCATTTCATTTGATTTTTTTTTTTTTTTTTTTTTTTTTAGTGCAGGCCTACATTCGAATTGTTTACACGTCTGTTTGCAAATCATTCCCTGCAGGCACGATTGCTTGAGTGCAGGTGACGTTTTACATTCGGACGCAGCCATTGTGATTGACGTCTTGGAGACTTTAGCGATTAGTGTTGAACGCGAAGGCCAATCTTTGTATTATGGTGCTCATTTGATCCGTTCCTTCCGTTCTTGGAATCGTCTCTTGTACTAAGTTTACACATATTAACACTACAGTACTTGATGTTTGGGGTGCAAGTTCTGTGGAGGGCCGGCGGGAAATGTGGGGGTAGGTGGGGGGCGTTCAGGACCACGGAGAGCTACTGAGCTCGTCTTATGGCCAAACAGCAGCATTAAAAAAAAAAGAAATAAAATGTATTGAACAACACGGCCTCCACCCAACACGGTTTATGATCGAGCACTGGTTTTTACCTCCTATTTGAAACCGTTTTTCTCTCGAGTCCTTACATTGCAGTTTTTAGAAATGGTTTGCATCGTTCAAACAGAGACTAGCTATGTGTATTCAAAACCATGAGCAGAAAATGTGCCACCAGGACACATCAAAGATGGAATAATAATGTCAATGGAGGGAAAGTATTATTATGATTATTATCGATCATATTCATTTGTCATTGGTGTCCATCATCATCCTCATAGAACGTATTGTGACTCGTTTAGATATCCTGCACCAGTGCAAGCACCGATTATTTTTTAGATCGCCACACAAACAATGACAAGACCGGGTCGACTTGATGACTGGCAAACTGCGCCCTCCTTTCCAAAAGCGACTCCAAAAATCACGTGCAGCCGATGATATGTGCGGCCTGCTGCTTCTCGCGTCGCGATGACCAACTTTGAAACGATGGTGCGGTTCGCATCCACGTGGTTGCACCCTGAAGAAATAAGACTCGAAAGGAACCGGCTGTCATTGTTTCACGTTTTTTATTCATGAACATAGCAGGCATGCAAAAGGGACTTTTAAGTGCATCTCTCAGTCATTGATTCCATGGATGTTGACAACGTTTTGGGACACAGCAGTTGTACGCACGGAGAAAAAGATGCATGAATTGTTTTCTGTTTGGGCGTCCATCACGGTCAGCGTCGCACGCGCAGCAGAAAAAAAACAAACTTCTCCCCGCAACACGGACAGATAGAAAGAAAGATACATAGACAGATAGTTATATATACATACACGCGCGCGCGCAAGCCAGTAAAAATGTCCTGGGATCACCATGACGACGAGCAACGCGCGTTTTTGTTTTGTTGTGTTTGTTTTTGTTTTGTTTGCGATTGCAAAGTGACGATGGTCGTGCCGACGCGACGGTCTCATTCGCACGCCAAAGTGCTCGCGAGTCGTCCTTACGAGAGCAGAAAGTCTATGTGAAAGCTCGCCACCTTCGGGGGCGTCTGGAGCGCGCGGGGGGCATCCTCGGGTCGGGCTCTGTGCGGCAGGTGCAGGCTGAGCGAGTCCCTTCCAACTGCTTCGCCCGGGTAGCCCCAAAGTCCCGGCAAGTTCAGAGCGTAGGGCAGCTGCACGTGGGGCCCCGGGGGCCAGAAGAGCCCGTGCGCGCGCGCCCTCACGCAGTCGCCTTCCCCGCGTTTGAAGGGCTTGCCCAGGATGCTGTCGATGGCGAAGGGGCCGCAGAACTTGGCCGCCGCGCTCTCCTCGGGGGCGGGACGGAGGTGGGCGTCCTCCGCCGTGACGTCGGCGAGCTCCCGGTCCTTGGGGGTCCTCTTGGCGAGGCGCTTCCGCCTGCGGCGGAACACCCCGTCGGCGAACGTGTACTCGCTGTGGGGATTGAGCATCCAGTAGTTGTCCTTGCCCCAAGGTCTGGACGGGTCGCGCAGCACTTTGAGGAAGCAGTCGTTGAGGGACAGGTTGTGGCGCACCGAGTTCCTCCAGCCGGTGTAGGTGCCGCGGAAAAAGGGGAACTTGTTCATCAGGTAGTCGTTGATCTCGGCCAGGGTGAGGCGGCCGCTGCCGGACTCGCGGATGGCCATGGCGATGAGGGCGATGTACGAGTAGGGAGGCTTGGGTCTGCGCGTGTAGGGCTTGCCCTTGCCGGGGTCCGCCGCGCCCGGCGCCGCGGGCGGCGGGCTGTTGGCCGCGCAGTCCCCGTCCGAGCCCAGCTCGTCTCCGGACAGAGGAGACGGGACCCCCGCGTCGGCGTCGGCGCCGGCGCACAACTCCAGCGGCTTGTGAGCAAAGTGCAGCGCGGAGAAAACTTCCAGTTTCATTCTCGCCCGGCTGCTTGCTGAGCAGGTGTGGGGCGAAGACGAGCCCTGGCGGCGTGGGGCCGACTGTCTGCGCGCGCGCGTCCGTGCGTGCGTGCGTGTGTACGTGTGTGTGTGTGCCTGGAGCGCCTGCAAACAGGTCTGTCTCCAGAGACGCGCCGGTGTTGCTATTAATATCACGGCCCCGCAAGGGACGGCCCAGGGGGCGGGGCCTCCAACTTGGCGCACGGAAGGATTGAGTGATATGCGATGTTTACAATACTTGGACGCTACCGTGTCACGCCACCGAGGGGAAAACGCGGCGACTTATCCACCCGCCCGTCTTGCCACTACAAACTTTTTTTCCCCTCGTCTTTTCTTTTTTTTTCACCATTTCAAGAGAACTTGCGTGCGAATGCCGCAGTGTTGACTGAAAACATTTTGCAACATGTGCAATGTTTTTTTTTAATGATGCCCCTGGAGTGTATTGAGTGATCTGGAATGACCTTGAATGACATTGACTGAAGTGAAATGATAGTGAAGGATAATCATCTTTACTAGTTTGGGATGAGGTAAAATGATGCGGACTTTGGGCCAGGTGGGGGGAAATGTGGGAGTGGTGAATATTTTTCGCAAACCGAATAAGCTAATTTGAATTTCAAATGGGAATGAATTGTTGAATGGGTCATTGGGAGAAAACGGGAAACTTTTGAGTGACAGCGAAACACATCCGACCGGATGGTCGGCGATAAACCGAATGAGTCGAGCCTTTGAAGCAATTAGATTAGCAAATGTGTCGCAAGGCTAAATTTTAGTTTAAAAAAACCCCAATCAAATGTTACAACAAAGCATTCAGTGATTGTCATCATCATTACAGTCTGAAAATTGAGAAGTTCAAAAAGATAGGAAGGCTTTTAGCATATGCGCTTACATTGAGCGTCTAATGGAAAGGGAGAGCGGAGCAAACCCTTCTTTCCGGATGTCAGCCTCTGTTTGGTTGTCTTGAGTCACTCCTTGATGTATTTCTCTCAGGACAAGGCCTGCTGACGGCGGCGCTTCCCGAATGGACAAATGATTTCCGAGCCTTCAAAGACGAAGAACCGGCAACCGGCATCTCCTTCGCTGACACGAGGATGGACCTGGAAACGAAAGAGCTGCTGACCACAATCACGTCATCGCCATGAAGCCTGGAAAGCCAATCCATGCGTGTGTGCCGCT
The DNA here is from genome assembly GCA_018466805.1 of Hippocampus abdominalis. Classification (NCBI taxonomy): domain Eukaryota; kingdom Metazoa; phylum Chordata; class Actinopteri; order Syngnathiformes; family Syngnathidae; genus Hippocampus; species Hippocampus abdominalis. The sequence goes on from CM031701.1 coordinate 21,250,333, forward strand.
AACCTTTGCCCTGTCAACATCTTTCAGCGGGACGGCGGACGCAGAGGGGCCGAGGTGAGTGACTCGTCATGAAATGATTGGAAAGACACTGTGACCCCCACTCCAAATCAATGAGAGCACATCCAAACACACCGTACAGCCTGCTGCCCTCCGTTCTTGACAAAATTGGTCACGAAAGCCGCAATTAACCCCCATGCGGTATTTATCCCAAAATTGGACATTTCGGACACCACAGACAAACCAGTGAAAAATAACTCCACCAAGCTGAAATTTTGCATAGGATGTCTATCGATGTCTTGGCCAATTCCCACTGAACATTTTGAGGGGTTGAAAGTGAAAAAAAAAATTAAAAGTGAAAAAATTTGTTGCACATTGGAAGAGGGACATTTTTGGGACGTAATACCCTTCATGCAGCCGCTTAAAAATACTGCACGGGGTTAAGCATCCAAAGTTTGGCTCCGATGAAGCGGCATCACTTCATTCTTCACTTGGCGGCACATCAATCATCTTCAGCAATGTTGTGTGGGTGAGGACAAGTGGGGAAGTACACTGGGCTAATCTTGGTGTTATTGAAAGGAACATGGTTCTTGGCCAACATTTCCTTTGAACTTTTATTCTGTTCGAGTCGATTAGTGCGGCGTGAGAATTGATCTGCCGTTTCTTTCCGCTCGGTCAAACGGAGTGTGTGCGAGTGTGAAAAAAAATCAGAATTGAGAAGAGACTATCTCGCAAATATCAAACGGCGGATGATGATATCACCACGCAATCGCAAGGTCACCGAGGTCAGAAGAAGCCAGCTCGGCTCGTCCCATACGTCAGTCGGGGCACACGGTGCTCGTATAACTCGCCAACAAGCGTCCGTTCGATTCGGCGCGACGCGTTAGCGTTAGCTCGTCTATTGACATTTGGGGAGTCTCCGATGAACAGGAGAAGACAACTTGTCAAAGTGTTGACAGGAGTGGAATTCCAGTCATGTCAATTCATCGGGTAAATCCTTCAGTGCTCCCAAAATAACCCCGCCTTTGTGGCGGTTTGCGCTCACACGCTAGCTCTTGTCTGCGTGCGTCTGGATGACTTCTTACCTGTATCCAGAGCCTGCGCTTTCTTTCTTCTCTTGGAGTGAAGGGTGTCCAACCCGCACGTCTTTGTATAAACAAAGTGCAAAGTGTGTGTGAGCACGGCAGGCAACAACAGCACCGGGAAGGCCCGCGTAGCTGAGATTCCCAAGATTCCCTGCAGCATATTTAGTCTTACAACTACTTTGAAGCTAAACGTGCCTGATTGGGAGACATTGGGAGGTGCATTAAGTGTCTGCTTCGCAGTCGACCTCAGCAACCGCATGAATTCCTTGCTTTTTTTTTTTTGGGAGAGGTGTGGTGGGGCGGGCGGGGGGGGGGGGGGACCAAACGCAAATGTGTCCTGCATGACTGCCTGATACTGAACTCAAGTCAACTCAAGTGTATTTCTAGAGCAATTGCTGTATACAAAGTTCTCATCTGGTTCAGCCAGATGAGGTGGCTCGGGCATCTGATTAGGATGCCTCCTGGACGCCTTCCTGGTGAGGTGTTCCGGGCATGTCCCACTGGCAGGAAACCCCGGGGATGACCCAGGACACGCTGGAGAGACTATGTCACCCAGCTGGCCTGGGAACACCTCGGTATCCGCTGGGAAGAGCTCGAAGAAGTGGCTGGGGAGAGGGAAGTCTGGGCTTCGACCCCGGATAAGCGGTGTAAAATGGATGGATGGACAGTCAAAAGCACCAAAAAAAAACAGTACAACTAAAAATCAGGTTTCCTGCTGAGTCAAAAGCCAAAGAATAAAAACGAGTTTTAAGACCAGTATTGAAAGATGGGCAGCAAGGGGATCTCAAAAAGAACTCTAAAAAGGTGCGGGAGCCAGGGAAGGGATGCAGGAGTAGGAATGATGTGCTCCCTCCTACGAGTAGCAGTCGAGAGGTGAGCGGCAGCATTCTGGACCAACTGGAGACGCTGAATGGAGGATTGGCTGACTCCAAAGACCACGTCAAAGACAGAGTCAGCCACCAGACCTGAAACCAACAGAGTTTGCCTTTCACCTCCTGAAGAGGAGACTGACAGGAGAAACCCCTGGAAACAAACGGGAACTTCAAGAGGCTGCAGTAAGAGGCCTGGAAAAGCGCATGGAGAATGCAACGGGCTTGCTGCACTGATTGCAAGTTCACTGTTTCGCCGCCAAATATTCACCGTTATTCACCTTCAATTAATTGAACAGTGTCTGTTCCGATACTTATGCTCACTTGAAAAGTGTCTGGCTTCAAACAAAAGGTGCTCTGTCCTGACTTGTTGAACACATTTCGATGTGAATCCCATGAAATAAAAGCCCAGCCTCTTATTTTTTAGGTCTCATGTTCATCTTTTGATCTGAAACCCAACGAAAAACAAAGGAATTGACCTTGCCCGTGCAATACTTTTGGAGCGGGGGTGGGGGGGACTGTACGTGTGTGAAGGATGCTTGGACCAAATGGACGATGCACCACGTGTTTCGTACGTGAAAGGCGATGACAAGAATTGTCCGGCAACAAAACGGCGGCCGACAGCTCCGTTGCGCTTGCGCAGAGGCGTGCCTTTGTGTGTCACAAAAAACAAGTGAGGGCGGGGCTGTTGCTATCGTCAAACGGACAACTTAACGGTTAAAAAAAAAAAAGTTTTTAAAATTCATTCGCTCCTCACTCTGCACGGATGCAGCGCGACGACCCACCGGCAACTGTCGCACTGCGTCAAAGAAAACGAGACGAATGGCCGGGTGGTTTTTGCTCAACTGCAGTTTGATGAATGCGCACCTGTGCTGCCACTTTTTTTTTTGTATGCGAGTAAATGAACTCTGGCTTTGAGAAAAAAAAAAGAAAAAAAAAAGCACAGACTATCCTGCAGTCACTTGGCAACCACATGTTACTATTTTAAGTTGTCTTGCATTCTTACCTGAGGTGAACACACCTTGCCATTCCAACAGAGGGAGGAAAAAATAGACACACATAAACAGGCGAAGCCAACGGGACTGTTTGAAAAAGAAAAGAAGGCAAGAGGTGCCGTGCAACCGAAGCACACGGCTAACCTAACTGCGGACAACAAATGCAAGCGACAAGAACCTGTTATTCACAATATGCTATGATGTAAATATGTCGCGAGATCACATACCCCGCCCCCCCCCCCCCCCCCCCCCCCCCCAAAAAAAATGGTGCTCGTTGGGCACCAGGGCCAATGCTGTGCTTCGTATGCTTCGTCCAAACTTCACTGCTTACGTTGACGTTTACCCACGAACGTCTGTGCTTTAATAATAATAATAATAATAATAATAATAATAATAATGTGCTGTTAGCATCTGCTAGCCAACATAGCATCGATTATACCTGGATGTAGTATGTAACAGTCAGGGACATGCAATCAGCGAACGCTTCTATTTTTCTTAATACAGTCAAACCTGGGTTTTCGTCCATAATCCGTTCCAGAAGTCTGTTCGAAAACCGAAATTGTTCGAAAACCGAAACCAGGCTCTTTTTAAGATAAAAATGTTTACTGAACACGTCTGCTCACAATGGAAAGCAACACGAGGAAGCGTCACTTCCTCGTGTAAGGAAGGCGAGAGGAGTCAAATGGTGCATTCAAGTGCGCTCGGTTTGTTTGAGAACCGAAATTTGTTCGTCATCCGAGGCATAAAAAACTCGAAATGTTTGGTCGGAAACCGAATTGGTCGAGAACCGAGACGTTCGAAAACCGAGGTTTGACTGTACTATATTTGCAGATGATCACGACGGTGGCTGTGAGTCGGAGATCGTATGCTAGCCGGCCGCATCCGCCATTGCTATGGTGGGACCCGACGGTGCCGGAGTTCACCGCTCAACAGTTTGTGCAAACTTTCCTTGTGTCCATGGAGTCATTCCTCGACATCTGCGAGATCGTCACAATAACCCCGCCCACCGCCCCCTGACGTAGGTTGGTGCCAGTGTCTGCCCCAACAAATAATAACAACTGGTGTTAACCCGGACACTGGCCCGGGTCTAGCACCAGCACAGGCGCAATGTAGAAAAGGGCCAACAGATGTCCACTTTCGAGACCCATTGATGGTGGTCCTTCCCACTCATTCGTGCGCCACTTTTAAAAAAGGTTCACCTCGGTGTGGACCCCCGCCCCGCCCCCGCCCTACCCGAATCCTGCCTGCAACATGTTGCTGTTTTGCATGGCTCCCACCCAACCTCGTGCATGTGGGCAACACAGGATCCTTGTGACGCTATCACACATTTCATCTCTTCACACGCGAGGCTTCCCTCGCGTGCCACGCAGCAAGGCGTGGATGCTGTTTGGGGCCGGAATGAAAAGGAGAAAGGAGCAATGGCCGACCTCGGTCGTTGCCAGCTCTCTCTCCCTCTCTCTCTCTCTCTCTCTCTCGGGTGGAGGAAGGACCGTGAGGAAGGACCTCCGTTCATCAGCAGGGCTCTAGGCTGTTTTTGCCGAGGCGTACAGTAAATGCGGGGCCAAATCAGTACCTGTGCTGCCCTGTTTACCTGGCAGCCATTCAGCCCGTTTCTGTCTAAACTTGAAATAGGATCCAAACACTCTCCTCACGCATAGTGATTTGCACGAGATGCTTTTGCTCGCCTTCCCAACCTACCGCGGGGCTCCCTGGTGCTATTTTTGCCCCGTCTGAATCTCAACCGCCCCTCTCTTGTCTTTGATTGAGAGGCGGAACTCATGGCCCCGGGGCTTTACCGGCAAATATAGCTCTGATTGTGAATAGTTACCAAGGATTCAAACCACAAAACCCCAACAAACACCTTGTTGCTTCATCATACTCATCAGCGCGTTCCGTGTCTCTTTCTTTGGAATCACACTTTAATCATGAAAAAGGAAACATATTTAAGAAAAAAAAAAATAGCCCGCCTGCCTCGACAAAATGTGTTCTTAACTTTTAAGGACAAAAGTATTTGTTGGGATAATTGGATCGTGTTTACGGATTATGCGTGGCTCACTGCGAGGGTAATTAGGAACTACGGCGTGGGGCTGTGTGCCGCTGTTTGGACTCGCTCTATTAGCTATTGATTGGTGATACGTCGTACCATTAAGAATCGGATGTTTCGTTGGAAGGAAATTTCCTCCAGCTGAATCGTCAGGTGTGTTGCCTCCGCGGTAGCATTGATCCACGGGAACAAACAACGGCTTCCGGGATGCGGAGCACAAATCAACACCAATCTGCTGCAATAATGTCTGACCATGTCTCTCTGGACTCAGTTCGCTGCATTCGTATTTTGCGTAGTTTAGTCCTGAACAACATAACATCATTTTCTCAGTGTTGGTCTCTGACCCAGACGGTTGTTACTCAGTTTGAGCCCCGGCAACACCCACGGAAGTACCCTCGGGCAAGGTACTGAAACCCGAGCTGCTCCAGATACGCAGTCGGGGGACTGAAGACGGGGGTCAAACGGCGGACAGCTAAATAGAAGAGGTCGGACTGAGGAGAGCGTCAGCGGTCAAGATCCCTGTCAGGTGTGGTGCGAGCCCGTACTCCCGAACGAACTCTGACCCGGCTGCCTGCTAGTATAGGTTGGCGGCACCAAACGGGCTGGGGAGTTCAACGACGTCATTGTCCGCTTTGAAGCGCTGTCAGTGGAGGCAGCCTCATTTATGACCACCGCTCCATTGAGGCAACGACTTCACAACGGACGAGTGGTGCATGGTCCAACGTGAACATCTGAGGGTCCCGACGGCGTCTCCACGCAGGCACTGGGGGACTTTGTGGCTCAGCTTTCGAGAGTCTTCACCGAGATCTTGAACCGGTCATTGAGTCGGGGGGCCATTATCTCCTGCCTAAAGTCCTCCGTTATCGTCCCACTCTCCACGAAAAATCAACCGCTGCTGAGAAGACAATCTCTGAGCGGCACTGACATCAAATAGTTGCCAAGCGCTTTGAGAAACTCCTCAGATTTGAGCCTCAACCCTTTTCCTATGGGACAATCGGTCCACGGAGGATGTCATCCCCCACTGTCCTCCACATTGTCCTAACAGACATGGTGCAGCGGGGAAACCGGCTCAACATGTACTCCCAACGGTCTGGTGTGTTTATTCTGAATTGGGAATATCTGAATGCGTCCTTGCTAACAAACTGCCCCCAGAAGGTGAGAGTGGACCCGCCTTTCTCCACAACCTTCGTACCAGCCCAACTCAGGGTTGTGCACTGAGCCCCTACATACTAGCTTTTGTCTTAGATTGCAGTAGAATGTTGGACTAATGTTATGGCCTGCTATATACAGTTTGATCCACTGCAGGTACAGTCAAACCTCGGTTTTCGAATGTCTCGGTTCTCGACCAATTCGGTTTTCAACCAAAGATTTTGAGGTTTTTATGCCTCGGATGACGAACAAATTTCGGTTCTCGAACAAACTGAGCGCACTTGAATGCATCATTTGACTCCTCTCGCCTTCCTTACACGAGGAAGTGACGCTTCCTCGTGTTGCTTTCCATTGTGAGCAGACGTGTTCAGTAAACATTTTTATTTTAAAAAGAGCGTGATTTCGGTTTTCGAACAATTTCGGTTTTCGGACAGCCTTCTGGAACGGATTATGGACGAAAACTGAGGTTTAACTGTATTTAAAAAAAAACAACCTGGAAAACAATAAAATAATACAGTACATCCACTCCGCTCGTGTCATTCATTTCAAAAGATGTTCTCCTCCAGCGAAGCGGCATTTTCTCCGAATCCATTGTGACCAAAAATTATGCAAGCACACTCTTGAGCAGGCACGTTTGCAAACGAGACGTCTCCAATCCAACACTTGCGCGCCAACGTTTCCATACATCGGAATAATTACAGTTGGGCTGTTCAAGCACAGAAAGACTAGCAAAGGAAAAGTCAGCAAAGCTTTCGGCTCGACCTGTTCAAACAGCAACTTGCGTGTTAGCTTGTAAAGTTCTCTCAAATTCTACCTCCCCTCACTGTACACCCCACCAACCAACGCCTCCCCCAACACACACACAGACAGAGACACACACACACTCACACACAAACGCTCCGGGCCCATTCGTGCAGACGAGGTAAAACATCTCCCTCTCCGTGTTTCAGCCCTGCAGGTGGGCCCCGCATTCTCAGGTAGATAATATCACTGTTACTATAGACGGTGTTTGGGTTAACTGAAAAACACTTTTCACAGCAGCGGCAAAACAGTGCACGATAACAGTGGAAACCGGTCCTTGAAAATTCAGCAGTGGAAACTCTTTGGCACGAACTGCACACGCAATGCCTGCCGCCTCCCCCCCTCCTCCTCCCCTACCCCCAAATCAAAATTTACATGGCGGTTCTTGAGAAGCTCAGAATATGACATTTCCAGATTGGGGAGATTTCTCTCGGAGTCCAGAGTAATTCAACGTAGGAGTTACGTGAAGTCAAGTCACTGAAACGAGTTCTTAAGGGTGGTTGCGTTTTGGGAACTTTTTCCTGGAACGGGAAGCGTTTTGAGTTCACCAAGGCCCTCTGTTTCCCATCTCCGTGGAGCTTGTGCAGTAGACATTAGAAATTGTCCTTCTGTAAACAAAAGAGGCATGACTAGCTTAAATGTGCTCAGGGCCAGAAGCGAGGATGACTTCCATAAACAGATCACCCAGGTGGTCCATGTGTGAGAGCAAGCGGAGCCGCGTTTCAAAGGACCGCTGCTCAGCCACCACACGGCATCACCTCCGCTCAGCTGCGTTCCAACAAAATGTGCCAATGTCTGCCACTCGCATATTTACAGCTTTCAGCTTTTCAAATGATCGCCGTTGCACGCACACAGTCGTGAAAGGTCGGCTTCTATGAGAAATAAGGCCAAACACAATTAGCTATGGAGGTCTTGAAAAGACCTGTTCGAATGCACCGTGGGAAAATAAATAACCTTGCCAAGATTCAAACACGCACTCTTTCTCTAAGTCGTATACCTGAACCGTTTTAGGACTGTAAATGGACTTCTTCCCCCTGGCCACCAAACTGTTCACACAAAGTTGATTGTACAAGTTGTTCTGCCCACAGTAAACGTTTTAAGGGCGTTTCATAAGGGTTAAAAGAAAAGCATTTCGTAATTCGTAACATAATTCATGTTTTTCCATGACAAAGTTTAAAATTATTTCTGTCTAGTCAGCTTTTTGTTAGCTATATTTTATTCCGAAAACGTCGTTAGCAATCACTATGTATTGTGTGTAGCATACGTCGTGTTTCGTCAGACGTTACGTTCCTTTTCCGTCTGCCTTCGAAAGCAATAGCTGTAAGTTTGATTGCGTTTAGAGGTATTTAGAAATCATTTTCGTGTTGTCCCTGAAACTAGCTAGCTCGGAGCACCGCGTAAACGAGCTAATTAGCATACGAAAAGATCGCGAAAATGCTTCGTTTATCATTGTCACACTTAGAGCTGCATTCATGTCTGTTGTTTTGCACTGGACAATTTGTGTTGGATTTATTTGGTTACTAGAAGCTAATGCGTGTTTTAAATTTAAATGTGTTCATTCTAGTTTCACTCAACATTTTCATCGAGCTGATTTCATAGTTCACTGTAAACTGTCAAGACGACCGTAATAAGGGAGCAAGACGCTCAGTTTCCTGGCTCATGAAGATTTGAGTTTGGCTTGCTGTTGACCTGCGTTAACAAACCCAGTGTATCCAACGCGTAGCGATAACAGTACACAAGTACTAAAAGTAAAGGTCACCGGTTTTGAAATGTGTATTTAAGTGAGAGGTGATTATGATGCTTGATCGCGACTATGACTGCAAGACTCGTCTTGCGTCTGTTTACACGTTGTGGTGCACACATTGCTCCACGGCGACGCGGGCTTCTCTCATCGCCGAGCCGCACCACAACGGCTGGATGGAAAAATACTTTCTTAGAGCTACGAGTACATTCCTTATCTTCAAGACAGGTGAGGGATCACACGAACAATAGCAGACACCTCCCGCCTTTGTGCAATGTTTGGATAGTATTGTAGCGAGCTGCAAGTTTTGCGGCCGCCCCTTATCACAGGCGGAGCGTGTTTTGTGCATAACTTTGACCTAGAGTCGGGCTTAGCCCAGCCGCCGGTGCGGCCCCTATCTCGTACCTTATCGTTCTGACCCGCGCGATTGTGACAGGTCTGTGTGCGCTCGGACGCTTTATGTACAGCGAGTGTGACGGATAGCTTGTTGCGAGGGGCCCCTTCATTAATGCCCAAACATACTTGCGCCATTGGCCGTCCATCTGTGTTTGTCTGAAAGAAGGGTGAGCCTGAAATATGAGTCAACAGTGAGTGTCAGTGTACGACGTTGCGGGTTACCCAGGTAGTGTTTCACAACCCTTAATAGCTCAGGTAATGGCTGTGAGTCACTGTTGAGAGAATGCCATTGCGTGTATGTCGAGCTGTTGAGGTTTGGCATGTGTGTGTTTGTCTTGAGGGTGCAATTAAAAACCAGTTCTTCAGAAATGTTGTTTTGACAGATATCAGTAGCACTGGGATCACCAGGCAGTGGGGGTTCCCTCCATGGCCAAAACAAAAGTCATTTTTCTTTCTGTCTAAATTTAGATATGTGATTGTATTTCAGCTGCGATGACGGAATCAGATCTGCCATAATTCCTCCAGGTGTGGGTAGAGAGAAAGACGTCCGTGACTACTTGGGGCAAGCACCACTGTTGTTTTTGTCAGTCATGCCAGCTCTCTGACTGCAGACCTACAACGCAGCACAAAGCCCGTAATTACACCTCGGTGTTGCTTGCTGCTGCTCTTCCGAAGCGGCCGAGCTTGTTTCGTGTGGCATGATTAGAAAAATCGGATTGCACGAAGGCTTTCCCCACAACCTGACTTCCTTGGTATTACCACACAAACTCAATTGTTGCCACGCAAGAACAGTTAAAAAACAACAACAAGAACCATTGCCAAGTCTCATTTGATGCTCGCACGCCTCGAACACGTGGCAGTGGCAATGGTATCTTTTAATCGTCTTCCACGCGCACATCAATACATGAATGAAGGAATAAATGAACAATTAAAAAGCACATGTATAAAGTATATAACAAAAATGAAATGAAAATGTATCTACACTCAAACCTCGGTTTTCGTCCATAATCCGTTCCAGAAGGCTGTTCGAAAACCGGAATTGTTCGAAAACCCAAACCACGCTCTTTTTAAAATAAAAATGTTTACTGAACACGTCTGCTCACAATGGAAAGCAACACGAGGAAGCGTCACTTCCTCGTCTACCCGAGGAAGCGTCACTTCCTCGTGTAAGGATGGCGAGAGGAGTCAAATGGTGCATTCAAGAGCGCTCAGTTTGTTTGAGAACTGAAATTTGTTCGTCATCCAAGGCATAAAAAAATCTACATTTTTGGTCGAAAACTGAATTGGTCGAGAACCGAAACGTTCGAAAACCGAGGTTTGAATGTATTTATCTAGCTAGCTAGCTAGCTGGACCTGAATGCTAGCTGTCGCATGCGGCTTCAAAGCGAAAATCACTGCAACCATGCCGCCGATTAATATAGCTGGGCAGGAAGATGACGACAAAAACGGACAGTGACAATGTACAGTCACATTTTGAGCTACTTTTTGTACTCTCGCTTCAGATATGAGGTCATAGGAAATCTTCAAAGCTCTGCGGCATATCAGTACCTACAAAGTTGTAAATTGAGTCCAGTTTTGTTAAAAGATGTTGGACACGTGTTGTTTACCCGAAAGCAGACGTAGAATGCAGCCAAACTCTTGGTCTTCAATCAACAGCACTACTTCCCACTAATAACCACATCACCGAGGATATGCTAAAAAAAACAAAAAACCAAACCCAAATGTAAACCAGGTCCATAGGTGACGTGGCAAGTGGTCTCTTCAAATGAGGATTCTCAGCCTAATCCTTCACTGGGTAGATGGCGGAAAGTAGGCCGATTCTCACAAAAAACAGTCTCTCTTTGTCCTGTAACTACAGATTTCACTTCTTCCGGTTGTTTGTACAAACGCAACCAGTGCAGCAAGTTCCCAAGCTGCTCGAGACATTTTTAAACGTGATAATCGTTTAGAAACGCAAACAAAAAAAACCATTAACTCCGATACACGAAAACTGCTAGTCACCAATGGTTCATTTCCTCTTCTGGTGTCTCCCAGCCATCATTGTTTCAAGGACTAAAGTGGACTGAGCTTGAACAGATAGCTGCAACACCTCTGTGTGAATATCCAAGAGTTGCACGGCACGTTGCATTTTTTTGGTATTATTATTGAGTGCAGTTCTTGGGCAGTTAGCCTGGTCTTCAAAATACTGTACACACCGAGGCTGTAGTCAAGTCCGCCTTGGTCGAGTCCATGTCAAGTTCGAATCACAAAGATCTGAGTCCAAGTCAAGTTTGTGCCCACAAGTTCCGAGTCCAAGTCCAGATGTGATCAAGAGTAAACGTTGCAAAATACGATTTTCGCAACCACAAAAGTAGAGACATTTCCTCATGCTGAAAACTTTTCTCGGATGGCAATGCAACCTTTTTCTTGATGAACCGTTTATGCGGATAATCAGCAAAAAACAATGCCACCTCTTTTTGTGAAGTGTTGAACAAAAATTGATGTGGAGCTGTACGTGTCCCGAATTGTCTTCTAACAGAATCTGCAGGTTGCTTCATGTTTGTTTACTGAAGACGTGGTGGCAAACGCCAGTTCTGGATGGTTGACGGAACAACATTTTATAACCCGCCGGGTTAGGGTAGACTCCAGTACTACAACCAGTGTCGGACACGGAATAGTTTCCAGACCAGGTGTTTAGCACGAACTCGATCCGAGCATGAAATCTGAAGGGGCGGACCGCTGAAGGGCAACCCCCGGCTGTGAGTGACATGCTCCCGAAAGTGACCTGAACCGATCTCCCAGGTGCAATCGCACCTGATCTCCAGAGTCTGGCTGAGGTGCATACCCCGCATTGTTGGAAGCTACGTCACCGCATCGGAACCCTCCGAGCGTACTATTTGCATCGCGTTTCCCTTGAGGAGAAATACATTTCAGGCTTTTTCTCACACCCGTCGCGGGGGATGTTGAACCGCTTGCGATATCGGCGCTGAAAGAAATCAAAGCCGAGAATGTTTTTGTCGTCTTTTCCCTGATCGCGGTGTTTTTTTTTGAGATCGTTGCGCAGGTTTAATATCACGACCGGTGTGGAAGACGTTGGCCTTTTCGAGCCGTGACGAACTGCATTATCGTTTCTTCAATTTTCATCTTTCCGTCTTTGCATCCCGTTCAACCACTTGTGCGAAGAAAGACTTGATCGAGGGTAGCCGAGACTCCACCACACCAGCCGCGTCTCGCGACGTACGTAGGAGAGCTGGTATGCAAGAGGCAGACATTCCTCGCGACTGTCGACTCAGGGCCCGCGTCGCATTTCTGAGCAGCTAAGCAGAGCTGCGGTAAATCGTGATACACAACACTCACTCAATTCGTTGTCAATCTGCTGCGTGAGTCACACTCGGCCGATCTCTTTGGAGAATGCGGCGAGCGCCATACACGCCTCAAACGGATCCGCAGCTCATGGAAAAAACCATGACGACTTTCTTGCTAATCGGCGCATTTTGGCCAAAACGAATCGCCGACGAAGGAAACAGGTGCACGCCTCACTGGATGCGCATACCAAAAGTGCGTGAGTTCAAGCCTGGGTGTGCGCGTTTATTTTGTTTTCCACCATCCTGATGCGCTGATAAGATAAGTCATCAGAATTACTGTTGAAAAAAAAAAACGTTGGATGTGGGCGACACGGCATGCGTCGCAATGACTCCTCCCCCTTTTTTTTTTTTCTTTTACATTGATCAAGCCACAGCACAAAATGCATGAGAGCTTGAGTATATTTCTGCTTGTGTGCGCGGTCAAGTACGTTATTTGTAGCGTGAGAAACTCAGCAGGGGGTTTGACTCTTTTGGTCCACAGAGAAAGCAAGAGGGGGTGAGAGGCTGGAGATGGGCCAAGCTGCAACAACAGCCTCGACGAAGATGGTCTTTGGAGGTGGACAAGCAAAGCTGCTCGGCTTCCTGGCCCCCGAAGAATCCACGGAACTGGACTCTTCTTGGTGAGAGAAGTTCGGGTTTTATCCAGCCATCCATTCTCTAGCGCTTATCCGGGGGTCGGGTCGCGGGGGCAACAGCTTTAGCAGGGAAGCCCCGACTTCCCTCTCCACTTCCCCGGCCACTTCCCTGGGGGCATCCCGAGGCGTTCCGATCCAGCCGGGAGACCAAAAATTTCGATTTTTTTTATGCCTCGGATGACGAACAAATTTCGGTTCTCGAACAAACTGAGTGAATGCACCATTTGACTCCTCTCGCCTTCCTTACATGAGGAAGTGACGCTTCCTCGTGTTGCTTTCCATTGTGAGAAGACGTGTTCAGTAAACATTTTGATTTTAAAAAGAGCGTGGTTTCGGTTTTCGAACAATTTCGGTTTTCGAACAGCCTTCTGGAACGGATTATGGACGAAAACTGAGGTTCTGACTGTACATGTATTTCTAGGTCCAGGAGTAAACATTCACTGCACACATGCAAAGATGATTTGGCTTTCCCTGACATATCTCAGTAAACAAGTGTTTCTAAACCTAACGTTTGAAAGCCTTTTTTTCAATTCATGTTTATTTTCAAATGTATTTATCGATTCATTCGGGGGGGTGGGGGGGGGGGTTTCAATACGCTGTATATGGAGTCATTAAAAAGACCCAACTTGTACACCGTTACTAGAGAAGTCTCCCAATTCTTCTACTGTGTACAGATTAGCTCCTGACACCAGTCAAAAGAAGGTTTTCGCTTATGATCTCGGGACCAGTTTTACGTAAACTAATCTGTGAGCAAGCACGGGCTGTTTCTGAAGCCTGCGCATAATGGCAAGTCTGAATAGATGGTGAATAGGAGCAAACAGACTCGGCGAGAGGGTCGCTAGGAAGTTTCGGGATCAAAGCTTCGGGCACAAAAGCGGAGATTTAGCATGTAGCATAGCAATGAGTGATCGGCGCTCTTTCAGCGCCGAGCTTTGTCTTCTGTGTTTCTCCGCTCAACTTATTTGAATTCCTGCGCAGTGTAAAACGCTTATTGTGATCCACGGGTATCACCGCCACAAACCGTGTTCTTAAAAATCCCCGCTCAGCCTTTTCAGAGTCGCTTCTATTGAGGGCTAAGATTAAAAAAGAATGGGGGTGGGGGGGGGGGGGGGGGGGGGGACATCAAACAGACTCACACGGGTGGCGTCATGTTTTGTCGCGCACTTCTTTTGGACCAACTTGAGTGCAAAGCGTCTTGCAAACACCTCTCTTTTCTGCGGATGTGTTTTAAGTGGTTGTCGGGCCGTGTTTACTGGGTGGGTTTCAGCTGTATTTGCTCAACGCGCGCAGTTTCTGCGCAAAGCCCGCTTCTATTTTTAGTCTGGAAAGCGTTTGATGATTTGGGAAAAAGGCCATCTCTCGCCGCCATTGCGCAACACTTGTGTTTTGTTTCGAAGGTAGCAGCCACGCCGTTAACCACATTTGATAGCACCCCCACCACACCCCCATTTTAAGTTTGTATGTTTCATTTGCCGTTACAAATCGAGTGCTTGAAATCCTATTATCTCATAGACGATTGTACCCAAAAGTATGCGAACCCTTTGGAATGATCTCGAGTTTCAGGTCTTTACAAGTCACAACAATAGACAACATGTTTTTGTAAAACTAATGACACCCAAACAATCATGTTGTTTTTTTTTTTGCGTGTGTGTGTGTGTGTGTGTGTGTGTGTGTGTGTGTGTGTGTGTGTGTGTTCTCTCTGAAGCGCGCCTTGCCTGCCTGCCTCCAGTTGTGTGATTTGCTTCAATGTGCGGTGTGCAACACAAATATACAGAACATCAGAGTGGGAGTTGAATACGCCCTTCGGGGAATTATAATGTTAAATCAAGTCAAATGAAAATGATTTTGAAGAAAACGAAATAAATAAATAGACCAAACCGTTTCAGTTTTGAGGAAAATTCGGATGTGTAAATGTTCTCGCGCCAAAGCGTCTGAATCGTGTTGAGTTCGGGACTCTGACTGGGCCACTCAACAAGGCGCATTTTCTTCTGTTAGTTTTTCAGTTTGGGATGTGGTGCACCCCCCCCCCCCCCCTTCCCCATCTTCTTTTCAGATGAACTTGTAAGACGGAAGGTGTCAAGTTCTTGCGTCGATGATAGCAACGCACCAGGCCCTGAAGAAGTGAAGCATCCCCAAACTACGATGCCCCGCCCCCTGCATCATACTACCCAAATGAGACTGTGGAACATGTAATATGTTCATTTATATTAACCCTCATGCAGTATTTTTAAGCGGCTGCATGAAGGGTATTACGTCCCAAAAATGTCCCTCTTCCAATGTGCAACAACTTTTTTCACTTTTCATTTTTCTTCACTTTCAACCCCTCAAAATGTTCCGTGGGAATTGGCCAAGACATAGATATACACCCTATGCAAAATTTCACCTTGGTGGAGTTATTTTTCACTGTTTTGTCTGTGGTGTCCATTTGTCCAACAGTCCAAAATCGTCCAAAGTGTCCGAAATGTCCAATTTTGGGATAAATACCGCATGGGGGTTAAAGGTGCATTGCGTGACGTCAGCGCCCCAAAGCATTTGGCTAATAATGTGCTCCGTGAAGGGGGACCTCATATCTCGGGCCCGTTGAGATTTTTCTTTTTAGCCTGCCCAAGCGAGATGTAGGAATGATCATGGTGGTATGCAAATTGCGCAACTCAAACCTACTGAGCGCCAACAAGTTTCTTTTAGTAACTTTCCGAAAGATTAGGGAAAAAGTACAGTGTGCATATTCCAAAAAGTTGAGTCTCACGACTGGCACTCTGTTGGGAGTGAGAACTCTTGACGTTCCCAACAGGTTGTTCATTCTCTCCGCGTACGTAATTCAGGTGTGCGTGAGGATGATGAGACGTTTGGAAAGGTGAGCCACGGGCTAATTATGCTGTCAACTCCGGCTCACTCAAACACATCAGCAAGCTAATGGCTGGCAATGAGGCATGTCTTCATTTTCACCCACGTAAATACACAGGTAAAACACATGCCATGGGAAGTCACATTCACCTTGAGTACGCAGAGTTCGATACGTGATATGAGCCTTTGCTTGCACGTCATCTGTCGGCACACAATTGGGATCGGCATCGTGAACAATGGACGAAATGAGAAATGTTGCGATTGGATATCTTCCGATTGAAATCGGGACTCCTTCAAATGAATATTAAAAATCGGATACATGTTGGATATGCGCCAACCAGCTTGTATTCATGTCATTCCACTTAGCATTTTTGTTTTGTAGTAGGGAAATGAATATTTTGTTTTTGAGTACTTCCAGCGGTCCTTTCGTCGAAAAATACTCGGTGAGGCGCACGGCATCACGGTCTGCAGTGGTCGTGTTTGGAATCGCAAACTTCAGGGAAAGAAATGTTTTCTTTTCATCTGATTGAAAGATGCATTTCATAGTTGCTCGGATTAAAGTTTCCTCGGGTGCAGATGGAAACGCAGGAAACAGGCCACGGACAACATAAACAGCGGCGTCTCATTCCTCTGCGTTAATTTCAACGTAAACCAAAGCAGCCGCTGTCCTCGCTCACACTCAAACCACCAAAGTTGGTTTCTTCGTGTTCCATGCCTGAGGGGGGGGGCGCATTTCATCCCACGCCGGCTCATCAATGAGGAAGGAAAAAAAATGTAGAATTTCACCATGCAGCATAATTACGCGTCATGGTTAAATTTACGATCCTCATTATTGACCAACATTTCACCTTATCTCCATTCGTCCGGATACCTCAATCGATGTCACATTTGCGTTCTTCGGAATATTTGAAAATCAATACGGACCACAGCGGCGATATTTGGCAAACAGGTTGTGAATTATACAGCAGCAATAAAGCAATTAGCCATTAATATTAAGATCGGAGCAATAAACACGAGCAAACATGCGATGTGGTATCACATGGAAACGGTTATCCCGGCACAAAACATTAAACCGCCACTGACATGAGTGGAAAATTTGACGGAAAAGCCTCAACGCTTGGTGCTGTACCTTCTTAACATCCGAACAAAATGGCGGACTTGGCTCACAAGAATGTTTTTCATTTTTTCGTACGCCTAGATCAGGCTTTTGTGTGATAAAAAAAAAAAAAAATTCACAATCATGATTGTGTTGAAATCCTGGCCATTATTGATCGCATCTTCTCTTCACGGCACGATTCTTCTTCTTCTTTTAGCCTGAGGCTTATCTCTGTTTTCTGGCTGTGCTGTAGCGCCACTTCAGGCTTGGCATATGTATTGCAGCCTAACAGCATCTTGCGAACGCACACATATCTTGAAGCGTTTCGGGGATTATGTTTAGACGAAGCCCCAAAGCAATATGGAAATTTTTTTTTAAATCTGAGAAAGTTTTTCGTCCTTTCGAGAAAGCTTTTTCGCCCGAATGAAAAACAATTATCCTCACCAAATCTTCTTTTAGTTGGTCGATGACCTTATTTGGTACAGTTCTCGTTTTGAGTCAAAGTTCTCGGCTCCTGCACCGGAAGCAGGTTGAAAATAGACTCGCGTTCGCGGGAAGCTAGCTTGCGCAGGTAAATAAGCTAGCCCTAGCGATGGAAAGACATTTCTCATTAGGGCGGGAAAGTTTGTCATCCGAACGAGAAACAAATTTCTTTTTTTTCTCTCCTCCATGTCACTTTCGAGGGTCCACACTGACGGACATTTCAAAGGTTCACATTGAACCACTTCATGATCCGGATGGGTTCTTAGCAACAGCTCATCTCATGTGTTCATTTCGAACGACTTTTTTGAACGTTTCATTTCCTCAAAAGAGAATCGATGCGGCTTTGAGATAATTGTTTTATGGATTCACGGGAAATGAATGGATGGGGAAGTCATCATTTCTCTGCTTGAAACCGCTCCAATCCGAGGTACATGCACAGACCCCACGACGGCTTCCCGAACGGAGGATTCCCGATTGGAGTTTTCAGAGTACGACAAGGATTTATCGGCTTCAAGATGTCGTATCTGGATTTGAGACAAGAGGTGGATTTTCTTTTCTCAATACGCAGCTTGCGGATGCATGTTTATTTTTTTTTTGTGGCCTAATCATTTTTGAGGAAAGCTCACACTTGAATGTCTTTGCTGTCGAAATTCATATTGTAAAGCGAAAAAGAGGACGGGGAGGCCGCGCGGCTGATGGCAGTGACACCCAAAAGAGCAACTTTGCAACCTTTGTCATTTTAATGGAGCTGCGGCTGCGCCCCCGAGCTTTGGAGTTTGGAGCCACGTTTTACGCCGCCGTTCCCCATCTTGCCGGTGACTTTTGTTTACGCAGAAGCCGCAGCCGAGGCTCTCTCACAAAAGGTGAGCGCGGCTCGCGTCGCTCTCTATGTTAATTGTGCTTTCGGCGAACATGTGCTGCGCGTGTCGATAACTCGCCGCTTAATCCCAACCTGTGTCTTGAGCGGAAGAACATTCCGGGTGGAGTGCTCGGAAGGATTACCTGCAAGGGTCGCCGTGACGGCGTTTTAAATCTGCCGGAGGCCCGATGTTCGGTGCTTTGAATGCAATCGGGAGAGATGAACAACATAGTCAGGGTGCTCGGCTTCGCTGTTTTGAGTGTGCGCGGAATTACCGGCTGGAACAATATGAGACAGCTTCTTGAGTGGCATGCGGCTTGTCATTTCTTCCCCAATCCATCGGGCTTGTGTGCCTCTATTACATGCGTCAGAGAGAAAGATTTAGAAACAACAACAACAAAAAAAAGGAGCGAAAGGTGCTTTTCCGTGGCAGTATTTCACCTCATTCAACATAAACACTTGCACTTTCTTCCAGCAACGACAACGACAAAGGCCAAACCGCTTATTGTCAGAATGGATGCATTGAATATAAGCTTTGCATGTTTCACTCTCCAGCACTTGCAGGTGAAGCGCCCCATAAACTCCCATTTTGCCTGACGTGAGCACACTCAAAATTTTTTTGGGGGTTTTGTTTTGTTTTGTTCTAACTGCTTATCTTTCTTGAAAGTGTTTGTTTTGATAGCGCTTTTACAAAGGCCCGTTTTTTAATTGAAATATCTTTTCGCAGAGGCAGAGGCGTCGAGTCAGAGCAGTTACACAATCTACATGTAGACACTCAGGAGCCATTAGGAAGCTAGACAGCCCCTGGGAACGTACTAGTTACACAATCTGGTTTGTAAATGACTGCTGTGGTGTCTGTTCGCTCTTACTATTCTTTTGAATGATATTAAAAGAAAAAAAAAACACACATCTGAGATGGGGACGTCACTCAGCTTGGCGGTTCTATGAATGAATGAATGAATAATACTTTATTGTCATTGCACACTTGTTACAACGAGATTTTGCAGGATCTTCGTTGTTCTGCGCTCATGATTTCAGATGTTGTTCTGCTGGAGCAATCCGCAGAGCTTGTTTTGGGGAAAAAGGTCGGAATCAAACCCTGCACCTCTGCACTGTGAGGCCGACGTGCTAACCAATCGACCACCGTGCCGCCCCAATAATAATAATAATAGTCATTCAATACACAGTCAAACCTCGGTTTTCGAACGTCTCTGTTCTCGACCAAAAATTTCGAGTTTTTTATGCCTCGGATTACGACCGAAAATCGGTTCTCGACCAAACTGAGCGCACTTGAATGCACCACTTGACTCCTCTCGCCTTCCTTACACGAGGAAGTGACGCCTCCTCGGTAGCGTTCCATGGTGAGCAGACGTGTTCAATAAAGATTTTTTTTTTTTTTAAAGAACGTTGGTTTCGGTTTTCGAACAAATCGGTTTTCGAACAGCCTTCTGGAACGGATTATGGACAAAAACCAAGGTATGATTGTAATGCCGTGAATAGACACTTTCATGCTTAACTACAAGATTTTTTTTAAACTTTCTGTCAACGCAAAGTTTACAATGGCAATGCATCCCCCCCCCCCCCCCCCCCTCCCTACGAGCAGCACGATTGGCCCCCCCTGTCAAAAGTGGCAACAGAAAGGGGGTCAAGGACGAGCTGGTCTTACGTGTAGTATCAAAACAGAGCAAGCGCTCATGTCTTCTGGAGTTGACAGATTGTTCAGTATGGGGCCATCTTGGTCAGGTCGAAAAAACGGAGGCCCTGCGCCTGGTGAGGAAAGCAGGATGTCTTTCATCCAGTCCCGCCGAGGGATCAAAGCCAAACCGCCGCTTGGCTGAAAGTGACCTCAATTTGCTCCGCCGTTCACTGTGTTCCCCGTCAACAATCCGACAGGTCTCCACCACCAAGGGCGCCCGTTGAGCGCCTCGCATGCTCTTTTCCTTCCTGGATTCCACAGTTTAGCAGAGGAAATCTCGTACGATCTCCAACCCTCTCGGCGTGGTGGAATCTCCAAACCGCCGCGTGAGCACGATGTGATGGAGTAAGTGCGTCGGGCAGAGCGTCACATTCATCATTCCCGTGTCCACGTTTGTGTTGCGGGCTAGCGGCGTTGTTTGTGTCGCTTGGCTAACAATAGCGTTACAGCGAGCGGTACTTCAAAGAGCCGCCTGTGTTTAGCTTCCTCTCGGGTCTTCGTTTGCACTGTTTTCACTCCAAACAGTCTCCCGGCTTCACCTCTGCACCCGCACGCAGATATTTTTTGTCAACGTGTACATGCGTTCTCAACTCCATACCACCATAGATAAGTAACAATCTTATGTTGAGTCAAAGAGGGACGCTTTCTTTGTGTACCTTTATAGTGTATTCTGAAGCGCTTTGCTTTTTAATAATCGAGAGAAGAGGAAATCTCTCTGACATGATCCATCCGTCTTCAGTCATGTTCGTCCTCATTATTATTTCATACTATTTGTCATGTCCTTGTTTATGATGATACTAATGCAGCGTGTTATACCGGAGTCAAATTCCTTGTGTGTTCTACATACTTGGCCAATAAAGATGATTCTGATTCTGATTCTGATTCTGATTACGTTCGACAAGCGACAGCCGATCGTGAATGCATTTCATTCTTCGAAAACGGTCTCATTTCGGGAATTCACTCGTCTCGCATTTAGTTACTTTGAAACCAAGAATGCTTATAACGCTTTTTTTAAATGCGCGTTTATATACTTCCGGGTCATCTTCCGGGTAAATAAGAGCAACCAAAAAGATGGAGCGTTTTAATCGCATTTTACTTTGAAATTGGCTCGAAACGCAAAGACATTAACATCTGCTCTCGATCTTAAGCATAAATTAGGAAAAGACATCTGAAGCGTGCTGTCGTCTCTCAAGCAGCCGCCCAGGAGTTAGTGGCTACAGTTGCCAAACTGACCCGGAAGTACATAAACGCACATTTTATAAAAGCGGTCCCTTGCAAAAAAAATAATAAATAAAGACACACACACAAAAAAAAACTGCATTATCTCGCAATATTTGCGAGGGAACTCAAAGTTGTTGGGGTTTTTTTTTTCCTCCCATGTCACCTTCCAGACTAGTTCAAGGCTAAAACGCTCCTGAGAATAACATTGATTGCTTGCTGTTCACAGAAAATGACATCACAGTTCCTCAGGGCTCAGGTAACAACCTATCGTGGCTCACCCGTTTTCTGGGTTTGCTCATGGGACATTTGCAAGCTGACCCCCGAGGCAATGTGATTGTCATTTTCCGTCAAGAGCAAGTGAGAAAAATGGCCACGCCCCGGAAATGGATCCAAACGGGTGGAATTTGCGGCCTCGTTCATATTTCACAAATGCGATATTCATCAGAATGCCATGTTTAGCAGATAACCTGAAAGAACATTTTTTGTTTGAAAGGGAAATGAATGCCACAGGACAAGGCACACCATGACAAAATAAGAGAAAACATTCATCAAAAACTAAAGCCCTGCCTCACTTTAAATTAAAACGAAGCATCCTATTTGTACACATGACTGCTAGCGCCGTGTTCAGTCCGGCGCTAATACCTTCAAGAGACAATTATGATCAATTCTTGCAAAACAAATGTGGTGTTGTCTCTTTATCAAGCAAGCAAGCATGTGTGAGGTCGATGGAGGACCTGGAGAAAATCCACACGAGTATGGTACAGGAAAGACCATTTCTGGGAGCTATTTAAGAGTGTCTTTGGTTTTACTTGAGAGGAGCGCTTTTCGTAGGTCTCATGCTTTATTGTAAGGTAATTGAAATATGGACTGGCCCTATCCTACTGTAAGTTGAGGTTGTTCATAGGTGTGTAGTGGATAAGCTCTACTTTACGAATAGGCAAAAGGAGAAAGCTTGTTTTTATTCTTTCAACGTCTCGCACCTCCGAACGAACGAACGAGAACACGCCTCCTTCCGGTAACACAAACACTTCCTGGTTTCCTTCAGCCAATCAGACAATATCAATATCAACTTGTTGAAGTAATTCTTAAACGGAATATAACCTAGGTAACTGTAACACAAAAGAATATAATGCTCAAATATAAAATAAAAAGAATTAATAATTTAACATACGCTTACACTGCCATCAGATACTTTGGATTTTCCCACTTTAGTTCGAAACGCAACGTTTGTGAAAAATCCAATGGAGATTTGATTTGGGACTGCTGCCTTGTTGCTGCTCATTCGATGTGGCGAGGCGAGCTGGCCAATGACAATCTTGGGCGCCCCCTTCTGGCTCGTAAGGAAACTCCTTCCACTTGACGAGATCAACGTTGGCCTCGAAATATATACACTATCTTCCAGATGTGACTTTTCATCTCGATTGTAGTGTGGACACAAGAAAAATAGATGTGGCTCACTAGGCCTATATCAAATATTTTCAATTTCAAAAATCACAAGACGCATGATAGATGTCACTTCATCCCAGACAACTTTCAGTGCAGAAAATGACAGTGACGCTCACGTTTAAGTACTCGTTTGTATGTGTGTGCGCGCGTGTGCGTGCGTGTAATTTGCTGCCATCCTTGTGAATCTTTCAAAGACTTTTCCCAGAGTGTTTCTCCACCGTGAAGAGGGTCTGTTCCCCCCCCGCTTGATACACAGTAGCCTGTTGTCTGGCCCGAAGGGGGAAAAGGAATGGTGTTATGAGAGGCCATCCAACATGTTATCTTAACCTGGGTGGTAAAGGCCTCAACATATTTGAGAAAATGCCCCTTTCTATCCTTTCACATGCAGCCCTTTTTCAGAGCTTCGGGGTTCTTCCGTCTTGTCATAATAGCAACCAGTATCAGTTCTCCAAAATTACACAGCTTGTATATTTATTAATCGATTAGGCCGATATGCGGCGCTGCACATTTTCACATTTATTTCTCCAGTTTTGCATTCCTGCTACAATTCACGCACTGGAAATTAGATTTGGAATCTTTTTTTTTTTTTTTTTTTAACACCACTTAAACCAGAATCGAAATGTATGTGTGTTGTTTTTCCCTTTCTTTCAGACTCTTCCCCCCCCCCGTTTTTTTTAATTACCGTTTGATGACTGTGGCTTTGCTGTGCCTCGAGTCAGCTCTGATCATACCGACATCGCCACGATAAAATGTAACTTTAGCAACACGATTGATAGCCGTAAACACAGTAATGATTTATTTGGTGTTTTGTTGTTTTGTTCCTGATTGTAAAGTGTCCTTGGGTGTCTTGAAAGGTGCTTATAAATAAAATGTATTATTATTATTATTATTATTATTATTATTATTATTATTGCGCATGTCGCATGTGTGTGCATTAATGTTATTGTTCTGAAGCCAACTTGTCATTTAGTTTTCTAGTACAGTGAAACTCCTCTTCAACGAAATCATGTTTGCAGCAAGAAATTTTTCACAACAGGGGTTTTTTTCACTGTAGCAAATTTGAAACAGGAAAGTGGGCATGGTGTTAATGCATGAAGATTTTTTTCACACTAGGGGGTATGTAGATATTCGTTGTAGAGGAGTTTCACTGTATGGGCTTTATTTCGCAAATCAATGGGCGGCAGACCCCTGACTCACTAAATGCTCCACTGTTGACCTACAAGGTAGGCTGTGTTTAGTTTCTGCCTATATAGGCACCCTAACTTGGTTCCAGGACGTTGATGCCGTTTTGGACTCGCCTTGAACTATCTCGAGCCTCCAATGTGATCAAACCTGCAGTGCTCTGAATGTCTTCAAAATGTTCCTGAAAGAGAAGAATACATTTCGAGAGTACTCGATTGTCCATCCTGACACACGTCCCCTTGTGGCTGACTGGCAACTGGTCCAGGTTGTCGTTTTCCCTTGCCCGAAGCAAGCGTTGACTTGTCCCAAGATGTTCTCAGTGATTCACCTTCTTCGGGTTGGAGTGCTCTGTTTATTTCAGGCGCGCTGGAGCTTCTGCATTTGGGAGAGTTCATCTCTACCAGCCCCCTCTTTCTCTCTTCTTGTCAGCTCTTGACTGCGATGTACCACGTTCGCTACAGTTTGCCATTGCCACGCTGCGGCGCTCAAGGGAGAGTCCAGGTGGTGCCAACCTTCAACGTGTGTCATTAGCCTAACCCGGGTCTGTGACACAAATTGCTCGCTTGGTTTGTGCCCTGGCATTTGGTTTTCATTTTGTTTATCGAGAACCTCGTTAGCTCCCGGCTCAGCTCCGATGCATGCGTTGTCAATTATGACCTTCAGGCAGGCGTCCCCAAACTTTTTCCTGTGAGGGCCAAATAACTTTACAAAAAATGTCAAACATATTTTCTTTCACTCGTTGAGCGTAGTGTTTTGGGATTAAGCCGGAACGTAAATTGTGAAGCCATTACAGTGAAACTCCTCTACAACGAAATCATGTTTGCAGCAAGCGATTTTTCACAACAGGGGGTTTTTCACTGTAGCAAATTTGAAACAGGAAAGAGGGAATGGTGTTAATGCATGAAGATTTTTTTCACACTAGGGGGTATTTTCACCCATGTAGATTTCGTTGTAGAGGAGTTTCACTGTACTCACGAATCCCCGACGCATGTCTGAACAGAATAAGCCGTAGATGGGCTCAATTGATGTTGCCAAAGCGAGTACCATTGAAAGTCCAGGAAAAAAAAAACGTCTTATGAGAAAACTGTATGCGTTCAAACCCATTTAATGAGTAAAAAAAAAAAAAAAAAAGAAAAAGGCGAAATCCAAACTCGTTCGAGCTACTCACTCTTATTGTGTTATCCAAAAAGGCTCCCAGAGAGCAAGAGACCTGCCCAGGTTATTGTAATGTCAACACTCAGCACATGATCTCACCACAATGATCTTTGACATTGAGGGATTCGTACTCGTTTGATGTCCGGTAGTCGAAATGCCCCGCGCAGGAAGGAAGTGCTCACCCACTGGTCGCCTGTTCCATCTTCAGGAGCTCGATGGGAGGGGAGGGCGGGAGGATTTCTGTGCAATATTTACAGTGACCTTTTCCTCCCACTGGTCGGGGGCCCATGGGAAAAAAAAGTGCACAAGACAAACAATGAACAATAGGGTTCAGGGATGAGCAACGGTGCCAGCGGAGCATGTGGCGTTACGGGATGTGCACGACGGAGCATTGCGGGGTCAGACCAAGGATCCAGCCGCCATCGATGTCCCCCGCTACGGGCGCACATCTCGGACACCTGTTCAAAAAGCGCCTTCCGTTTTTACGCTCGCCATGCGTTCTCATTATAAATGTGACAATGGTTTCAATATATTAGCATTAGCAGCATTTGGATTTGTGTGTGTGTCTCGAATAGGAAAATGCGTGTTACAGAAAATGTTGTCCACAGACATTTAATTAGGTCAGTGGTGTCCAAACTTCTTTTTTTTTTTTTTTTTTTTCTTTCTTCCACATCGAGAGGAGCCAGATTGGATCTGCCCTCCTGAACAGGTACCCAGAAAAACGGAAGGACGCTGGAGAGGGCCCTGGGACTTTAAAATCTAGGGAGAGGGAAGTCGTCCCTGCTAGTTTAAGCGGTAGAAGATTGGAATGGTGTCCATGCGCTACAAACCAGGGCCACTTAACCGTCAGTTTTTTGAAATGCAAATCTCTCCAAAAGACGTTTTTAAACGTCTTTTCAGACTTGGTCTAAAATCGGCTGGTACTGAATTAAGAAAGCAATCATATATTGTTTATATTGTTCATCAGCTTTCTGTTCAATGTGTTGAGGCAAATAGTGGAACATTTTTCCAAGATTATCCTTTTTTTTTTCTTCTTCCTGAACATGTATTTGTAATTGACTTGTTTACACTGGATTGCATGTTCATATTTTTACATCTCTAAATGTTCATCCTGTATCATACGTCGTAGTTGGCGGCCATTTTGTTGGAAACGGTTCCAAAGAGCCAACCGTTATAACGTACGGATTCATGATGTCCCTCGAGGTACGTCGCAATGACGTTCGACTGTATTATTATTGTCGCTGATTGGTCAGACTTTGATCAAATGGTCAAGCTTCGTCGCTCTAAATGCTTGTTTATGTAGACAAACAGCATCGTAATAGCAGCAAACATCTGTCCAAACTCCCGGGTGACAGTTTGAGCAAACTCATTTCAGATCAGCCTGTCTAATTGGACAGCGTGGCCGCCCAGGGGAGTGGGCCCTGCCTTATCGAAATTCGCTCTGCCCTGCACAATTTGCTGAGATAAATGTCATGCTATCAGCGTCGCGGGTGTGCTTGGGTGGTCTCGGATGCATTTGCAGTGATGCTGCGCGTTTCCCAGAACGTGTGGAAATACCTCACTGATGCACCGTGAAAAGAGAATTGCCGTAAGAGGCGAGGCGCCGGCCGGAGAGAAACAACAGCTCTTCAAAAGCGGCCGTACGCGTGACAAGTGTGAATGCGACCTTGGTTTGGTGATTCCTCTCAAGTACACGTTTTGAGGGAAATCTCTTTTGGACGACCACAATGACGTATGATAATGCAACACCTTGGAAGCCAGATACCGGTGCCATTTCAGAGTGGGTCCCTGGGATCGGTGGATGAATGAATGAATGAACGAATGAATGAATGAATGGACGAATGAATCGGTAAAACTAAGAAGATCACATACAGGTTAGCCAAAAACGTGATTGTACCTTTGGCTACGATGCGATGCGGTATTCTCATTAAAGGTAAACCATTTTAACCCCCATGTAGTAATGATCCCAAAATTGGACATTTCGGACACTTTGGACGATTCTGGACTGTTGGACAAATGGACACCACAGACAAAACAGTGGAAAATAACTCCACAAAGCTGAAATTTTGCATAGGATGTATATCTATGTCTTGGCCAATTGCCACTGAACATTTTGAGGGGTTGAAAGTGAAAAAAAATGAAAAGTGAAAAAAGTTGTTGCACATTGGAAGAGGGACATTTTTGGGACGTCATACCCTTCATGCAGCCGCTTAAAAATACTGCATGAGGGTTAAGGTCAAATGACTTTAACGTCCTTGCCCGTTGCCGGGGTGCAGAGCGTGCTCTGCTCACAGTAATTTGTGAATGCAGCCTATCATCAGCAGCTCAGTAGGCTGTTAAGGCATCAAAGTTTAACAGTGTAACAGCTGTTTTGAGGGGTTGGAACCACGTGTGGGAGTTTCATTATGGCCTAATAGAGGCGTACATCCCTCCCAACCGTCACTCCTACACACACACAAAAAAAACAACCTGCACGCCGCGGAGTTCAACAACTGCGGGTAATTTTTGGAATGTATCCCCTGTGATAAATAAAGGAACAATGAACAATTTTTTTTTTTTAAGTAACCCTCCCAACCCTGTTGATGACACAGATAATTAAACATCGACAGTCGACACAAATTACATGACTCGGATGAATGAGGATTATTCACAGGTGTAAGATCTTTGTAATTGTAAAGTCTTAAAACTGCAAAAAACAATCTTATTTATGATGACATGTTTTCATGATAGTTCCGAGAGGGTGAAGTGGACTGATTATTAATTTGCATTTGTTCACGTACATTTATTCAGTTTGGGAATTATTGATTCAAGTCACATGCGTTGAGGTGATTTCAGATTCTCAGCTTTCAAACCGGGCCCCAGCATGTTTTCAATTCGGGAATGACCGACTTTGTGTTTTCGTCCAAGTGTGTCAGGTTATTAAGTTAACGGAGAGGAGGAATTGAATGTGAGCGAATTATTATTTGATCAGAAAACTTGCCTGACTCTTGAACAGTTGGAATATCCACGAACCATCGACCTTATTTTGTGCGATTTATTCGACTGACCGTATATTTATTTATTTATCGGTTAACGTACCGTCTGTAGAGGAAGTAGTGCCAGGAGCATAAGAAAGTAAAACGAATACAAAATTAAATGTGACTTTAGTTTTCATTTGACAAAATATGCCCTTCAGTCTTTGTCATTTTTTTCAACGTTATTATTTGTCCTCGACATTGCCATTACTTTGCCTGTACACAACTCGAAAGTGAACGTAACGCCGAGTTATTTAAATTTTAAATCACTTTATTTTGAAAGCCCTGCCTAAGAACGGATATCCGGCGGGATCCCAGGCTACAGGAAATGGTAGCGGCAGCTCGGCAGCGATCCTGAAAGTAAGTTCAGTACCTCGTTGTTTAATGTTAAAATACTGTGCCGTTATTGGAATCTCACGTTGACAGATAATCGCTTTCGTCGTATTGAAGGGGAGACTAAACACAAATACCTGATAATGATCGTTTTTTTCCGTGTTGAGACGAATTCAATCCCCCGACATAGATTTAGTATTGATGCATGTCAACAACGCAGATGCTCCTCAATCTCCGCCTGTAACCATCGACGACCACGACCAGTTTTGCGTTTTTACACTTTAGTGCTCCAGGTTCTGTGGGGGAAGATGGAGTGAAGCCGTTTGCTTTTTGACGGAGGTGACATCATTTTTGACAATGAATGCCCTCAGCCAGCACAGAAGCACTGCAGAGAAGAACGAATATTCGCACACAAACGCCGTAATAACACACACACACGGTCTGGTTATAGAACCAATTTTTCTCCCTAGTCTGAAAAACAAATGACCTTGATCAAATTAAATCGCAACTGTCATCATGTTAGTGTGTGTCTGCATGCACCGCACCCACCAGATTGCCCGGCCAAGGCACGCACAGCAGCACCAGCTGGGATTTATTTATTATTAAATTGATGATATAGTAATACATTCTTGTTTTATTTCTTACTCATTTATTTTCCTACTGTTCTTTTAAGTTGCCGTACATTTAACATAGAATTTTGGTGGCCGAATCAATGCTAAATTTCAGAATCAATGATGTGTTTATTCATCATAATTTTAATATCCATCTACATGATTGGGGTTATTATGTTTCCATATTCGCCCAGCCTTATTTAGCAGCGCGCGCGCGTGTGTGTGAGAGAAAGCGAATGTGTGCATGCTGGGGGAGGGGGTTTGAACATGTCCCATTTCCTGCCTCCCTCCCATGGCTCTAATTGAAAAATTTGGGTGGCCCTGCTTGTTTGTTTTGGATAAATGTAGTGGGTTGGCTTTTTGCAACGTTTTTTTTCTCAACGCCGTCGCTGTGTCAGTCTGAGCCTTGTTTGCAAAGCGCCACTTTTCTCTCAGCCGGGACTGCTCCTGTCAGTAACTGCCACCTGGTAGTTCCTTCCCTGTTGACAGGACTGCCAGGCCGCTGCTTTTTCACTGCGTGATTTCTTGACCTCTTTAGAACGAGAGAGGTTCCCAAGCACTGGGAAATGGGCCGAGGGAAGATCACAACCAGCAGGGGCTTGACCGTTGGAGCTCAAAAAAGCATCAGCACGATATTGTTTTTACAGCGACACGTTTTTACAGCTAAAAACCCCCTTAGAATGCACAAAAGTGAACCGTGTGACAGTTTTGCCTGTTTGGCAGACGCCGTCCTGCCTGTGTAGATCATCGGTCATTATATGATTGTCACCTGTTGTTGCTTGACGTGCGTCATCAATTTTCTGCACGTAAAAATCTGACCGATTTGGAAGACGATGTTGGAAATGAATAACAACAGACATTATCAGCAGTTGTGATCAATTTTAGCGGCGTTTATAAGTGGCCTTAATCAGCTTCCTCGTACGTCGACTCAATACACCGATCCAAATATCGATGCATATTCATATCAAATCAATGACCGTCTTTGAAGAAATACAATGCGTTTCGATAATGGCAATGTAAAATATGAATTGCTCAAATGAATATGAGTTCATCTTATGAGTTGGGGTGCTCGTAATGGACAATGTCATTTCACGGCAAATGGCTCTCACGTTTTAAACTTGTTTCGATGTGACGTCCGTATGTCTCATTTGGTGGTGTCACCCGACAGAGCCGACTGTCTCTGGTCTCTTGAGCCTCTAAAACAAATTTCTATATTTTGTGCTCCACATGACATGTTTCTGTTTGTTGTTTTAGGATTTTCGATACTTAGAATGAAAAGTGGAGGCCCAAATAGACCAGCACTCTTGGCGATAGCGGACATCAGGTCGGGCGATACAGAATAGTGAGCCCGAGGTTTACGCGGGCGCTTTGTTATCTTTCCTTGTCACGCTAGACTCTCTAGAAGTACCTGGAACCACCCAGTCACTTGCAGAGTACAAGCTTTGAAGCTTTTATCTTTTTTCAGAATTTTGTATAATACACTCTTCTGTCCCTTTATTCAAAACACTGATGTAAAAATGATCTGTAATGCCTGTAACTCATTCACTCCCAAAGACGTTTTTAAACGTCTTTTCAGACTTGGTCCAGAATTGGCTGGTACTGAATGAGTTAACACGATCCCGGGGTCAAGACGACCTTTTTGCACCAAAGGTCGTCTTGACCGGCACTAAAAGTTCGGTGTACGGGCACCCCAATTTTCGACTGCCTGGCACTCAGCGCCGTCGTTTCACTTGTGTTTTGAGTGTGTTTTTGTGTGTGTGTGTGTGTGTAGCTCTGGTCATGTGGACCCAACCTAGTGTTACGGCGAGGGGCCTGGGCAGTGTTCCCGTGTTCATGCACAGCCTCCGGAGTAAAGTAAACACAGCGGCTCTTTTCTCATCCTGCCCGTCAGCGGGCTCTCGCCGGACCACACACTCGGACCACACACACACACACACACACACGCATGCACACACGCCGTATACTATGCATACGCACGCCACCTCGACGCATGTGCGGATGCGTCCCCATACCGCACATTCCCAATTTGAGGACTGCGGCCCCTTTCGCGCTGCGTCGCCGAGCTGTCAGTCTTGTTGATTGGGCGTCCGTGCATGTGTGCTTCCTGGAGAAAGGTTAGATAGCATTTAAGAATCCGTTTCTGACACCAAAAAATGCGAGAAAGTGGTTTTGGTTGACCTGTCACCATTTCAACTGTAAACGCCGCGATTTTTCGACCTCTTATCATCTGATCCCCAGTGCCCCGATTTAGCCTGACAAGCAAAAGGCCCGAGCGAGTCGATGAGGCTTAACTCGTGAAAACAGACTTTGTGTGGAATCAAAGTCTCGTTTCTACCTCGGGAAAAAATGAGCAACATTTTAGCCTATTTTCTGACATGTTGTGGAACCAACCAGGAAATGAATTCATTTTCTTTTGAAACCATATCCATGATTCTTTTAAAACATCCAGTTTTCCAAAATCTTTTTTAGCAAGTTACTTTTTTTTTTTTTTTGCTTAGCTTGTAGGTATTTTTAAAATTCTTTTGTTTCTAAATTCCATGGTAACTTTTTTCTAACGATGCGACGCACGCTGTGTATAAAATGCGCGATAGGCAGTAAATCAAATCTCCATAATTAGTGAAAAGAGAGTCCGGATTGATCGGCCTTGACGTGAGCTGGCAATAATTGATTTGAGAAAAAACCCCAAAACAAAAGCAGTCGCTTCTCCTTGCGGTGTCTCCATCCTAAGCGGACGTGCGTGGTTGCTCCTGCCAAGGCTTGACTGTCTTGCATGAGTTTATGCGGAATGATTGTTGAGGCCGGGTTTATTTATTCGTTTCTATGAGGTTTACATTCTTTCCCCCCGCTGCTCTGCGCTCTGCCATTCCTGGCTCCTCGCTCTACTTTCGACTGTCTTCGAGATAACTCTTGCTTTCCTTGGAAGCCAGGGCCATTTTATTCCAATCGGTCAGATTGCTTTGGGATGACTTATATTTTGGAATTGTTTTTTTTTTCATAACGGTGCAAATTACTCACTGGTCTATGAATAATAGAGATATGTACAGTCAAACCTCGGTTTTCGTACTTAATCCGTTCCAGAAGACTGTTCCAAAACCGAAACCGAAACCATGTTTCCCATTAGAATCAATGTAAAAAAATGTTATCCGTTCCAAGTGGAAGCGAAGCCGAGAGGAGTGAAGTGACTCATTCAAGTGCGCTCACTTAGTTCGAGAACTGAAATTTGTTCGTCATCCGAGGCATAAAAAAACCCGAAATTTTTGTTCGAAAACCGAATTGTACGAGAACCGAGAAGTTCGAAAACCGAGGTTTGACTGTATCTCCAATTTTTCATATAATGATTGAATATATTTTCAAGTCTGCAATTAGAAGAATTATTCGTTACAGCTGTGGGAATGTTCCATCGATCGTTGCGTTTCTTTGAACATCTTTCCGTATACTGTAGACCGCAGGTGTCAAAGTCAAGGCCCGGGGGCCAGATCCGGCCCGCCACGTCGTTTTATGTGGCCCGCGGTAGCAAATCATGTGTGTCAACTTTCATGATCCTTGCTAAAATTTGTACCGAAATGTCAAATTGTCATCGGCCCGCGACAAAAAATGAGTTTGACACCCCTGCTGTAGACGATGTGATTCTTGATGCTTCTGGTTCTTCCTCCAGGTTTTGACCAACCCCGTGCACCTGGCCTAGAGCAACATGTCCCGTGGCCGTCCTCCCCCGCTCGTCACAGGCATCTCGCCCAAGGAGGGTGCGGCCTGGACCAAAGTGACAATCCGTGGCGAAAACCTGGGCACGGGCTCAGCTGATCTCATCGGTAACGTATTTCCGCCGACATGACAAACCGTGTCGTCTTTGCATTTTCGGTTTCGGCAAACGTTTCACCTTTGCTCTCTCCTTGTTTGATTTAGGTCTGTCCATCTGCGGCCATAACTGCCTGCTGACAGCAGAGTGGATGTCGGCCAGCAAGATCGTGTGTCACGTGGGCCCGGCAAAAGATGACAAGGGAGAGATCATTGTCACAACCAAGTCCGGAGGTCTCGGGACCTCCACGGTTTCATTCAAACTGCTCAAGCCGGAGAGGATTGGTAAGACGGCAACTCAGTTAAGGCATCAGCTAAGGGGATCCGTAACTATGCTACGCTATGAGGCATAGAAAGCTAAAAAAAAATTGACTGTGATTGAGAATTATTTACTCAGTGAGTTTGAAGGCACCGGTCGGGATTGTTGGATCAGTTTGGTCGTCTCATCATAGGAACCAAAGTGATCATCATTCTGAATTATCCTTGACCAAATGTTCCGTCCACTGCGGAAATAAGCGGCATATTTTAAGTAAATGCGACTCTCCCAATTTGTCCAATTTGGTAAGAACGTGGGCAAAAAAAAAAAAGCTTCCTTTCCCATGAACTCATTCACTCCCAAAGACGTCTTTACACGTCTTTTCAGACTTGGTCTAGAATGGGCTGGTACTGAATGAGTTAATTAATTGAATTGAACTCACTTTCTAACTCACTCATTGCGTGTATCGGTCGCTTTGGATGAATCAATTAAGCTGTATGTTTCTTTGAAAAAGTCATCTCCCATTTTATTGCGCGAAAAAATCATGGCACGTCATCATTTGACTGATGACAATTTTGAGATGGTGTCGCGGAGATCATTTCGCTCTTCCCGCTCGCAGGTATTTTGGAGCAGTCGGCCGTGTGGGTGGACGAATTCAACTACTACGACATGAGGACTGACCGCAACAAAGGCCTCTCGCCTCTCTCCCTCCGACCCAACAATCCGTTGGGTATCGAGATTGACAAGTACGGACCATATGATCCCATTGCCATAAACGCACCACCGTTAAGCGAAATTTTTTTTCCACCAAGCGTTACGATTCGGTCCAACTCGGTATGCCGCACGGTCGCGTTGTAAACGGGGCCAAATGATCTGACACACGGAGGGAGTCGCCGCAAACTTGCTGCTAGAAACACAGCGCCCAGTTTTTGGGGGTCCAGGATCCTTTTGTGTGATGATTCTGATTTCAAAAGTAAGAAACCAAAAATCTCGATTAAAAAAAAAAAATACCATGGATCAGGAACATCAAAAATGTCAAGACTTTTTTTTTTCTTGACCTCACTGTGCAAGCATCCTTGTGCGTATGCGTGTGAACGCATGGGGGTGGGGGGGGGGGGCGCTGGTGGTGATGTAGTTTGGATAAAATGGTGTCTGCTTTGGCTCATTAGTCGAGACCAAGCTTGGCTAATGAAGCGCCAGTTCCTCCTGGAGCAACCAGGCCTCACACACTTGGTTGGCTTCCCACGCCAACCTGTCGTCCTTTTTTGGCAGCACACTGCCCCCTGGTGACAATCACACAAAATCTAGTTTCTTGGTTACACTTGGAAAGTTCCCCCCGGTATTGAATAAAAGGTAGTCATGACATTGTGTTGTCTTGCGTGGGTAATATTTCAGATCCAGGATTTTTGTCTTTGTTCACATGGCATTCGATTTTGTTAATTTCTCCGTTTTTAACATCAATTCAACGTGTGTGTGTGTGGGGGGGGGGGCGTATTATTTCTTATAACTTGTGTTGTGACCTCACGCTCGGTCCAATGTAACCATGTCACACCATCGTCTGCTTGGATAAACTCCCAACTTCCCTGTGACTGTAAAACACGATAAAAAAAACGAGTCAAATGTTGAAATGTTTCCCTGTTTTGCTCTTTGACTATTAAGCACGTTTTTGTCTCACTTTCTATAGGGGAAATTTCCCGCTGAAAGACATTGAGGTGACATTTCCGGGCATGAGTGGCGATTTCACCAGTGAAAACTTCTCTGCCACCTGGTATCTCATTGAAAACCACGCAGGCTCGAGGTATGATTGATTGATTGATTGATTGATTTTTAATCTTGGCTGAGCTATGAGAACCACCCGGGGGAGCGGAGCACTCCGCACGCCCCTTACCCACTCAGAATCTTATGTTCAAAAGTAAAAGTAATTATTTTCTGTTCAGCCTTCTAAGCTAAAAAAAAGTCGGTCCGGTTCGGTCTGGTATCATTGATCTGAGTATCTCATGACCAATCCTGGTACAGCACCAAAGAACTGAGTATCTCATGACCAATCCTCATCAACAATGCTCCCACCCCTAAAAAAAAAAAACAACAACAGTGTCATAATTTTAAAAATGTCACCGTCATAACACCTAAATGAACATTATTTTGTACAGGCAGTGTTTTATGTAACATTTTAATTATTTTTCCCTTTTTTCATGACCAAGTGGAAAACTAATTTGTAAACATTTGTATGTGCCGTACTCTCATTTAACCGATAACACAAAGACTTGCGGGTGAATTAAAGAAAAAACAAAACCATCTTTTCTTTGTCCTTTCTCAGTTTTGAGCAGTTGAAGCTGGCTGCCAGCAATCTGAAGAAGCAGGCCAACAAGAAGAATGAGGGGAGTCTGGCTTACGTCAAAGGTGGACTCAGTACCTTCTTTGAGGCTCAGGACGCTCTGGCAGGTGAGACCCATCAAGACCTTGGATGGAAAGTTGGATCGCTCTCAGTGGCTCGCCATTGATGACGCTACATACTTTCAAGTACCATTGACCCTTCGCTGCTCAAAAAGATTTCTCGCGTTTAGGCCCCTACCAGCCTTCAAAAGAGACACGGTGAGAATCTTGCCGGTACTTTTGTGTGTTTGAGATTTTACACGGGACGTACAAAGTCGACATACCGTGTTCCAATGGCAAATTTTTACAATATTAAAAATGTGTATAAATTATTTATATATTATTATTATATTATTTCAATTCGACCTATATTCTCAACACCGCAATTGGGAATAAAATGAAATCTCTTTGAGAGCGGAAGTAATAAATAACAACGAGCATCATGTTGATCCCCCCACTTTAGCTCTATCAGTTTGGACAGATTAGCTAAAAAGCCTATCCAGTGCCCCCCCCCGCGCGCGTTGTCTCCCGACCATCCCATTTTGTCCGTGATGGCCTGCAACAGGGCTGCCACGGGCGCCGGGAAGATCGTGTAAACGTAACCCGAGCTTGTCATTTGTGCGTTTTTTGACGGTTTACGCTTGTCTTCCTCTCGAGCCACTCGGTGACTTCCTTGGGCTATTTTTATATGCCCACTTTCTACCTCTGTCATTCTTCTTCTTATTGCTTTCCGTATATTTGTGCCCCATTTAGGAGAAAGGCAATGTTTTGGGAGTTAGGGGGGGGCCGTGTCCAAATAAACAAGAGTGGTCCAATACAATGCACGACAGAATATTAGGATTGATCAAGCTGATAACAGACCCAATATGACCAATGGGAACAATGCGCAGTCATACTTGCCTTTGGACTGAGCGTGCCTACTTTGTGCCCGCTGCCGAAAAAAAGGGGAAATGTGCAGCCGGCGCGGCTGAAGGAAGGACTGCGCTGGGAATAAACTTGTGAACGACGCAACCCTCACCTGGTGCATAGCCACCCGTGTGGCCCTTAAGTTCTCGTATTGCCGTCACATCTTTGAGGTTGCCATGTTTCCTGTTCATATGCTTTCAATTCAGCCAGGTATGTCTATGCAGGGGTGACGTTTTTTAAATTTTTTTAAACTAACCCAATTCCCATGAAGTTGGGACGTTGAAATCAAAACGGTATACAGTAATCCCTCGTTTATCGCGGTTAATGGTGTCCAAAACCACCCGCGCTAAACGAAAATCCGCAAAGTAGCGACCCCCCTCCCCTCCAAATAGGTACATGTACATAATATTTATAAGGCCAAATTTAATGGTATCCTGTACATGCATGTAGAAGTACATTTTGAAGTCATTAACATGACTTAATGCTGTATACTAATAGATTTAAACATGTATAAGTTAGATTAGTTTATGAATAACAAAATACAGTAAACATATACAGAAAAAAACTTTTTTTTTTAAGTCCGCAAAAAGTCCGCAAACGCTCCGTGAGAAGCTGCAAAAGTCAGCAAAACAACCGCGAGTCACATAGAGCAACATATACAGTACTGTACTACATGTATATGAAAAAAAATAAATAAATATATATATATATATATTAATGAATATGTTTGAAAAAATCAGTGATGCACTGAAGCCGCGAAAAAAGAACCGCGGAATAACGAGGGATCACTGTACAGTGATTTGCAAATCATGTTCAACCGATATTTCATCGAATACCCTCCAAAGATAAATATTTCGTGTTCAAACTGGCAAATTGTATTTTTCAGCAAATAATCATCATATTCGAATTTTATGGCTGCAACACGTTGCAAAAACGCTGGAACAGGATCATGTTTACGACTATGTTACATCACCTTTTTTTTTTTCACAACATTGAGTCAACGTTTGGGAACTGAGGACACTAATTGTTGAAGCTTTTCGAGGTCGAAATCACAGTCTGACTGTAGACGTCGATAGTTTTCTCTTTCTTTTGATATTGCCCGAGACCGCCGCTGTGGAAGGGGATCTTTGTGCCGTTGTCAGGGCTCAACACCGTTACTGGTCGCAGATGCTCCCATTATGGTTGCAGATGCTCCCATTTTTTTTTCTTCATTGTGCTCTGGTAAAAATGTCATGTGTTTACATAGCATCCAGCAAAAGCGCTCCAACACCGTCCATCTCTCATATTGCACATAGGAGATGGAACGTATGTCAAGTTCGATCCTTCATGTGTGAAATCAATCAATATCCAAGTCACCACGTGTACTTTGCCACTCCAATGTTCATCTGACTTAACCAGCACTATTTGCCTTCTAAGGGGCAGATTCCCAGTAGGACATCTTCTGAAATAAAGAAATGCCGCGTACTCGCGCCTTGCCGAGTGGAAGGTTTGCGGCATTGTGACAGTATAAGATCGCGCGGCCTCAATTTCACACGAAGCCACGTACGCCTCTGAGGCAGAGCTGCTCTGGCAGAAGGACCGACTTAGAGTCTGTCCGGCTTTGTTGTGAGTGAAATGTTGAAATTTGAGGTTTTGCATTGTTGTGTCAAAAGGAAGTCTCCAAGCGGCGCAGGAAACAGAGCAGCTCCCGTGTTCCAAAAATGCCCGATTCCCAGGGCCAGTTCCCCGAGGAGTCAAAACATCTCCAGCTTTAGAAAAGCGGCCACGCTGTATTTTTATTCATATTCATTTGTGTCCTCAATAGTTCCAGGAAGCCAAGCGGGAGCCGCGGCTCTTCCTCAAGTCGCGGCGGACTGCGTTAGCCCGAGCTTGACCTGATGTTTAGGTTACGTGTGACGTCATCGGCCCTTCAGTGTCACACACATGCCGAGGACACGCAGCTGGCGACGGGGCAAAGGGGGGGGGGGCTGTGAGGACATTGCTCGCTTTGCGCGCTTGTCTTTTTCTCGTCTCGTTCTCTTTCATATACGCATAAAATAACAAAATACTGTAATACAGTGAAACTCCTCTACAACGAAATCATGTTTGCAGCAAGAACTTTTTCACAACAGGGGGTTTTTCACTGTAGCAAATTTGATCTCAGATGCAAACAAACACGCGCACACGCACACAGGGAAGTGGGAATGGTGTTAATGCATGAAGGTGTTGATGCATGAAGATTTTTTCACACTAGGGGGCATTTTCACCCATGTAGATTTCGTTGTAGAGGATTTTCACTGTACTAACCAACACTTAAAACGTGCACAGTCATGCAATCATGACCCTATTCCTGCACACTCCTGGTTGTCTGAAGCCGTTCTCGATGAAAGAGAAGAGACTCAAAAAAAGTCTCCCTTCACGAGTGGATCCGAGTCGTCATGCTCGAAATGTGCACACGTCTGCGACGAGCCAAGTTTGAAAGTAAACAAGAAGCTGTAGCGTCCATTGACGAGAAAAGGGATCGGTTCACTTTGCCCGCTCTTTAAAAATATTATTTTTCATGCGGAAATCGAAGCAATGGCCAGACTATGGCGGCACACTTTTTGGGAGCAAATAGTTGCTGGAAGGGTCACTGCCTCGCCCGGCAAGGGTCGGTCTACACAGCACATTTACGCGAGATACGCTAGGAGCACGAATTCAAGTTGGGGACTCGTACAGACGTTTTCACCACATCCTCTTTAGTTTGTGTTGACCGAATACTCCCTTCAGTTTTTTGTTTTGTTTTTTTTGCCGGTTCAAATGTGGTAAATGACCTCAAACCTTCTTCTTTTTTTCCCACCTGATGAACTTTGCTGCTTTGGTCTCGAAAGTATTTTTGTCATTCAAATTGCATTGTCGGGGGTGATCCCATTTGAGGGGCTTTTTCACTTGAGCTCGATTAAAAAAGCATTTTTGAAGATGATCTCAACGCCCTGAAAGACGTGACATATCTTTCTATCTTTGATGATGATTGAAATAATGCTTTGATCATTATGGTTCTGTAAATTGTTAATCACTTTGGCTGTTTCGAATAATAATAATAATAATAATAATAAAACAGCATATGCATGAAAATTTGGGGCACAGTTTGGCAATTGTCCTCTTCACAAATGCGATTCACATTGGCCTTCTTTTTTGATATTTGTTGCCTTTATTTTTGAAGCTCTGGAGAGGTGCAAGAATGTTCCAGAAACATCCATCCTGATTAAAAAAAAAAAACCGAATAGTATGTTTTTGCATAGCTTGAGTCTCCGCCTTGAGGCTTCTGTCTGTCAAAATGGAGCCGCGTATTTATTTGGAAAAGCGCCGCCTCCTCGTCTTTTTTTTCGCCGCCCTCTCGCTCGGCTGTCGCCAAGCTTTTGCTCACAGTCTTATGTTGTGCTCGAAGGGAAGACGGGCGCAGAGGAACGAGTTTCTGTCGTTTTCACTCCAGATGCAAAATGTCTCCTCGTTGCCTGTTTGAATGGCTTCACGAGTATGTCGAAGGCCTCCTTCCCCAACTCTCCTCCCCTTTGTCAATAAACCCGCAGCGCAGCTCTCAGCACCCAGCGGCCCACTTCTGCACACCATTTATTTATTCTCTGGCTAAGCCCCTCCACTCGCTCGCTCACTTTCTCCGTTTGGTCCCCTCGTTCCCCCCCCCCCTCTTGAAATTCCCTCGCCTTCATAGAAGGACTCCGCAAATCCTCCGAGAATTTCTTCTCCCCTTGTCCTTCTCGACCAAAGTGTTTTTATTTTTTCTTGTCATCTTCTTTTCCTCCACTCTGCACGAAGGGGTCCCAGTTTACCACTTTTTCGGCCATTTTTTCTTCTCCTTTCAAATGCTCCATTTGAATTCATTTCCCTTTCGTCCTTAAAAAAAAAAATCATCATTATTGTTGACGTATGTTTTCCAGCTATCCACCAGAGGCAGGATTCAGACGGGACTGAAAGAGTAGAAGGATCAATGACCCAACGCCTGGAAGTCATCCTCAACAGTAAGCCCCCCCCCCCCACACACACCACTCACAATTAAACCTTACACACTCGAGTGCAGGGATCTTCAGTCACAACTCAGAGGGTCTGCTTGCGAGGGATTTCTCAAGGCCTCTTAAAATGTTATGATTTGCGTCGCCAATCTGTCAACATCGAAATGGCAAATTTCCGTTTCACAATATTTATTTGTAGCTTTGCACAGACAGTTTTTTGTTTCCCATAAAAAAAAAAACTGACTGGACCATAAATGAAACTATTTTGATCCGAATCGGGCTGGCCCGGTGGTCGACCGGTTAGCACGTTGGCCTCAGAGTGCAGAGGTGCAGGGTTCGATTCCGGCTGCGACCTTCCTGGGTGGGGATTTGTAAGTTCTCCCCGTGCCTATCTAGATTTTCTCCGGGTGCGCCGCTTTCCTCCCA
The DNA here is from genome assembly GCA_018466805.1 of Hippocampus abdominalis. Classification (NCBI taxonomy): domain Eukaryota; kingdom Metazoa; phylum Chordata; class Actinopteri; order Syngnathiformes; family Syngnathidae; genus Hippocampus; species Hippocampus abdominalis. The sequence goes on from CM031701.1 coordinate 21,291,071, forward strand.
CATTCCCCAAAAACATGCATTGCAGGTCAATGGAACGCTTGGAAAAAATTGTCCCAAGGTGCGAACGCGAATGGTCATTTGTCCTTGCGTGCCCTGCGATTGGCTGGCGACCGGTTCAGGGTGTCCCCCGCCTACTGCCCGAAGACGGCATGGATAGGCTCCGGAACGCCCGCGGCCCTCCTGAGCATAAGCGGATTGGAAAATGGATGGATAGATGGCTGACCCTAAAAAAGGACAACATTGCATGAGCATTCCTAAACGCAGAAATACAAAGCGGTTTTCAACTCTCAACTCCGCTGTATTTCTGGAGCCCTTTCCAACAACAGTCCAACTCCAAATCAAAGCTCATACTGAGTCAAGCGCCAAAGACTCAAAAATAAGTTTGAAAGATGGGCAGCGAGGGGGGCCTTTGAGTTCACTTCCCCTTGCAAACTCTCGCTTCCTATGAAAGCCGGGTTCTCACAACAACATGAGAGACAACGTTTGAGGAGGGCTTCCGGCACAATAGCAAAGTCGTGGTCCATCCTTTGATCCTTACGAGCTCTTTTGAAGAGACCAAGCCTCGTTGAAGCGCTCAGCCTATCTTTATCTGTATTTCGTTCATAGGAGCGAGTGACACCGCCGACGCGCTTTTCCAGGAGGTTTTGGGGCGGAAAGACAAAGCCGACTCCACGCGCAACGCACTCAACGTCCTGCAGCGTTTCAAGTTTCTCTTTAACCTGCCCCTCAACATTGAACGTAATATCCAGAAGGTAGCCAGAAACTATGACACAACTCGACTTTACATCCATTTTCTGTCGTTTTTTTTTTTGGGGGAGTGTGATCGTACGAGCTGTGTTGTGAGTTACTGACATTTATTTTCGTCCTCCAATGTCAGTCAGGCGTCTCATATGGGATGAAAAGTGCAAAAATGGTATCAGGAAGAAGCACTTTCATTTCTTTGAGGATTGGAGCACATCAATGCGTGTGAAGTTTATTTCCTCTGACACAATTTTATTTGGTGAGGTTCAACCCCGCCTTTTGTTTAAAAAAAAAAGGTCCAAGGCTGTTTATCTGTGCAGCTAAATTATAACCGGTGCGATGCTTTGTTAGTCGTCATCCTGTTTCTTGTTAGGGCGAGAGCAGCTTTAATCCACAATGCGAAGGTCATGAGTGACTTCCATATATATGAATTGTGTTTCCAGGGAGATTACGATGTGGTGATCAATGACTACGAGAAGGCCAAATCGCTTTTTGGCAATACCGAGGTCCCTGTTTTTAAAAAAGGTACGCTCGTATACCCCCCATTTGTATCAGTACTTACAAATAAAGGTGGCGCGTGGGGGAAAAAAAAAAAAGAGTCAATAACTCCTTTCTCTTTCTGCTTCAAAGTCTACGCGGAGGTCGAGACGAGGATCCGGGCTCTCCGCAGCTTACTACTGGAAAAATTGCTGCAGACTCCCTCAACGCTGCATGATCAGAAGAGATATATCAGGTCTTCTGTTTTTCGATTTATTAATATAATATGAATAAGCGGTTGATCCTTGAATTATGCATTTCCTCCTGAGTGGATGTTTTCCGGCTTGAAATCAGTCAGCAGTGCAACTTTTATTTTACCGCTTTGGGCCTGTGTGTGTGTGTGTGTGTGTGTGTGTGTGTGTGTGTGTGTGTGTGTGTGTGTGTGTGTGTGTGTGTGTGTGTGTGTGTGTGTGTGTGTGTGTGTGTGTGTGTGTGTGTGTGTGCGCGTGTGTGTGTGTGTAAAAATCCTCATTCCGCTCAAATCCCGTTGGTGCGGATAGCTGGACGTGTGCGTATGTGTGTGTGTTGATGCTAGCTAATGAGAAACAAGTGCGCAGCCAAGTTAGAAGGAGACAGGCCAGAAGATGAATTTTTTGTCTTTGTTTAAAACGTTTATTGGTCATAATTAGCTATGAATTCCATAATTGTTTTGGTTTTTAAATGTTATTTATTTATTCATTTTATTTCAATGAGTTTCCCTGTCCTCCGCCAATAGTGGAGGTCCACTGTACTGTTGTACAGGAAGCACCATAATGCGATTGTGTCTGTTGAAATTCCCGCGATCCGAAATTAAAAATGATAACGCCGGCTTTTGATTGTATAAACGCGTCAAGATCAATTTTTTTTTGTCTCCGCTAATGTTGAGGTATGCTGCATGCAGATGTACCTTAATGACATTGAATTGTGTAAAAACAGTGAAACCAGACGGAACAGACGGACGCCGTCGGTCCCACAGAAAGCAATTTGCGGCCAGTGAAATGGAGCGAAATGAATCTGAATGCGTTTGCCTGTTTTTTTTTTTTTGGTCTCCTCGTGAAGGTACCTGTCTGACCTCCACGCGCCAGGTGACCCGGCATGGCAGTGTATCTACGCTCAGCACAAATGGATCCTGCAGCTGATGCAAGACTGCAGGGACGAGTTTATCGGTGGTCAGAGAGGTAACAACCGCACATGATGCACATTTTGCAGCATAAAAAAAAAAGAAGAAAAAAAGAGAAAAAAAATCAGGCAGCTGATCGATGTCGTACGAGTCAAAATTCAGGGGAAGTCGGCCTCCAGTGAGGTCGCGCCCTTGCTCGACATTCCCTCCTCCGTCGTCACCCTCCCATGCCTGCCTGTTGGATTTAAGCCCCGCGTATTTATTTTTTCTTCAATGTATGAATTAGATCAAGCGAGCGGATTTGGTTTTTCGGGGCTTGGGCCCGCGCAGTCCATCTCGTGCAAATTCACTTTCGGCGTCGTAGATGGATTGAAACAATTAAGCCCCAACCCAAAACAGCCTGCACAAAAATGTCATTGGAAAAAAAAAAAGAAAAAAGGACAGTGATTCCGCAACCGCACACGTATATACACTTGCACTTCCGAGATCGTACACTCCAGGCATTGAAGTCCAAATTGGAAGTGGGTGGCTGTGCCACTCAGCGCAGTTGGAATATAAACATGCCCAAACGCAAAGAGCAATTATCATTTCGGTTGCTTTGCCGGTTGCCTCTCCGCAGGTCAACATTGGTCTGCGTTGTCGGATCAAGTCGCACACGCAGCCGACTATATGCGATTTGGTCTTCGCCGTTGAACCCTTTGACCTTTTTAAATAGTCTTGACTTGTGGTCGTTTATAATCACTCGCAAATACGCGCTTCGTGAGCCCCCCCCCCCGAGTGCCGACGATTTCCCTTTTACGAAGAAAAAAAATGCCTGGCAGGGCGTTTTGAGAACAAGCTTTTTCCCTTTTTGCGTTTTGTATGGAATCGAAAACGTGAATGGCGTGACCACAAACTAATTAGCGGTCACGTAAACACGGCGTCTAGCTGCTAAGTTGTAGAGAAGGTTGAGTTGTTCGGGTCAGCGGGGGGGGGGGGGCTTTTTTTTCTCCCCCCTCCAGTGATTTCGCCGAGTGCTCCTCTGAAGTCTTTTAATCCACCGAAAGAGTTCAAATCAGAGGCTTGATTGGTCAGAGATCCAACTGATGTTCTCCAACAATTGACCGTGGTTGACGTTTTGGGACGGATTGCAGACTTGCTCTTTTGTTTTTCTCTCAGCCCCCCCCCTCCCCCCGGCAGCCCCTCCTTCCCTCGGCTGCACACACTCAAGCAGCTGGGAGCTATTCACCCCTTGTGGTCTTTACCGCTCACCTCTTGGCCGACGGTTCTGCCTCTTGAAATCTGGAACCATCCTTTCCCTTCACCCAGGCAACCTTCAAACAGCCACCACCGGGGGGGGGGGGGAAACCGCATCCACTGCATGCCTCGGCCTCACACTTCCTTCCCCTTTCCGACCCGCCGTTCGCTGGCCTAACTGAATCGATGGCCTTTTTTTTTTTTTTACTGGTACCGACCGGCACCACTTTGGCCTCTTCTTCTTCCTTCCGTCCTTTTCCTTCCTTCCACTAAGTTCCAGCCGACAGGTAAATGCCATGTCGGTGTCAGCAGGCTCCCTTGTCGAAGCAACGTTAGCGGTTCAAGTCGCCTCCTTACATGTCTTGAACCGCCGCGCGCCCAATCCGACTGCGCCGCCGGATTCAATTACAGGCTGCAGTTCTCCTATTTCCTGAACGGCGCTTCTTCTGCCAATGTCAATACAATTTGCAGGAGGGAATTAGTTCATCGGAAAATGCCTTTGTCAGCGAATAATTAGAGAGGAGGGACTCTTGGCGTTCGGAATCTTGACAAGGAGACATGAGGTTGCGATTAGGCTCAATCAGTGCTGCTTTCGAAGGGTGCGAATTAACACCTCGCCGAGTGCCCGCTCCAATCGCTACATTGGAGCTCGACGGTAAAACGATGGTTCGAATGCGGTGTTGTCTCACACGTTTTCGCTTCGTTCTATCTGAAACAGGCCAATTTCCCTCTGCTTCAAACAACATCCATTCCGAAGCTGTAATGTGAAACTGATCAATGTTTAGAGTCTCTTGCATTTTTTTTTTTTTTTATACCTTCACCGCCTCTCTCTCTCGCTTTCTCCCTCCCTCACAGGCTCACACACACACACACACACGCACACACGCCCCGCGCGCGCGCTTGTCGACGCCTCTCAGCCGACACCTGGAACAACACCAGCTCTCATCCCTCTAATGAGAGAAAACATCGGCGTGAAAACACATTTTTGCATATCAGACGTGATGCTCGGGGACATGAGAGATACGATCCTTTGCTTACGAGAAGCACATCGAGTTGCCTTGTGTATGAAATGCGCTAAAGAAATGAAACGGCCTTGCCTTAATACTGGTTACAGTGATCCCTCGCTATTTCGCGGTTCGTTTATCGCGGCTTCAGTGCATCGAGGATTTTTTCAAACATATTCATTAAAATTTTTATATATATATATATATATATTATTTATTTTTTTTCATATACGTGGAGTGCAGTACTGTATATGTTGCTCGATGTGACTCGCTGTTGTTTTGCAGCTTCTCGCGGACTGTTTGCGGACTTTTACCTGTTTTTTTTTTTTTATTTGAACTGGTCGCTACTTCGCGGATTTTCGTTAATCGTTTTGGTCCCCATTAACCGCGATAAACAAGGGATTACTGTATTTGATTTTTTTTTTTTCTTTTTATCAAGTCAAGTCACCTTTGTTTCTCGATAGCCCTTAATCCCAAACACTCTCAAAGGTGCTTCACATGCCCACAGTTGACAAATATTCACGGCATCAACTGACCTTAACCTCCAGGAGGTCAAGAAAAAACTAAAAACATTTTTTTTAAAACCCCCATCTGGGGAAAAATGAGAAGCCTTGAGAAGGGGCCGCAGATTTGACACAATCTTGTACAAAACAACGTTAGTTACAATGATATAAAATCCGAAACGCCGAATGAATACCAAATTGCCCGCACATCCGTGACACGTACGTACTTGTGCCGCTACTCGCATTGGATTTCCCATTCATCTCATTTCTTGTCCATTCTCCCTTTCATGCACACTGTAACCTGAAAGGCTTCAAATCAAGCATGGCTCGTTTTTTTCAAATGAAGCCGCTAAAAAAAAAATCATGTTCACGCTTTCACTATTCTTGAGGTGGCTGTTTTGGTATTTTTAAAGTGAGCGCTGCTGCCCACAGCCAAGCCCGCCTTGTCGATGGAGCCCACGCAGCTCCCTGTTGCCATCTGGTGGATTTTTTGCTCTCAGGCAACAAGGATGACATGGAAAAAATTGCCGCGCGTGTGTCAACCCCGAGCTCTCGCCGTTCCCGTTTCTACGGCCTGGAAACAACCGGCCGTCATCTTAGCCGCGGGATCGGAACAAAAAACAAAGAGGTTGCTCGAGGACTGAAGGCCGATCGTTTCATGTGAAAGCTTGCCCAGATTGATGACGGAGGAATGTGGAATGATGAAAATGTCCCATTTGCTTATTTGATATTTGAAGGATGTGTTCCTTGGACTTGATTTGTCTCCGACTGCCCCCCCCCCCCCCCCATTTTGCCATATGTTTCAGTGCGCGTCGGAGCTCTGGATCTCGAGGGGGATACCCGTCCGTCGGCTCTCAGCAGGCTGGGCCACACGTCGTCATTGAAGAGGGGGGGGAGCCTGCAGATGACGCGACCTAGCAGTGAGTACCAAGACGCATGCATTTCGTCATCACAACAAAAACTTGAGTTGGCTTCCAGCAACTCTTACCTCTTTAACTCCACAAGACGTACATTTACGTCTTTTTAAAATTAGGCCCCACCTACCAAAGACGTACTTGTACGTCTGTCTTTTTTTTTTTTTTTTTTGCGTCATAGAGAGGAGGGGATGATGCAATCCGTGTATGAGAATAAGCCGTTTGCATTGTAAATCATGTCAAAAAGCGACCAGTAGGTGGCAGTGGTGCCTCATGTGCTTGAAATGCATGATTTTACAAAAGCTCTTTTTCTCCGTTTTTTTTTTTGCCCACGAATCGCCATTTTCATGAAACTTAGCCATTTTGTAATGCCGATTGCTGAAGAATGGAAAAAGACGGATTTTTTATTTTTTTTTCTGCTGGAAGAAGAGAGTCCAAACTTTTATTTTGGTAGGCTCTATGTTTATATAGCATTCGAACCAAATATTCTGTGGGCCTTGCAAGACCAGTCGAAATCCAGTAAAACGCTGGGATTGAGGAGGGTTGCTCCAGTGAAAATGAGTTAGAGAAGCTCCGCCTCCAATATTTAAATAAGAGCCGCCATGCGCGGTTTGGATTGGTCGGATTATTCAATATTTGTATGTTCATCCTTTTCAGATTGGCGCTTCGAAACCCCGCAGCAGGTGCAGTTTGTGGAAAAGCTTTCGGACGTGGTGATTGGCCAGCTGCCCAACTTCTGGAAGCTTTGGATCTCTTATGTTAACGGCAGTCTCTTCAGTGAGGTGAGGTAGTTCCGGTGCAAAGTTAGCTCTCCACATATCACACAACGGAGTTGCGTTAGTCTGCCCTGCCCCCGTCTCTTCTTCTGCAGACTGGAGAGAAATCTGGCCAGGTGGAAAAATCGAAGAAGAATGCGCGACAAAGGCAGAGCGACTTTAAAGTATGCGATATCCTCCCGCCGATATCCGAACTTCGGAATGTAAGTTCCCCTTTGTTGTCTGCGTAGAAAATGATTGAGGAAGTGACCCATCGCTTGGTGAAGCTCGTCCGCGGGGCCCTGCTCGTCACCACGCTGCCGCAAGGCGAGCAAAGTCTTTATGGAGGTTGGCAGAACAAGACGGAACTTCCTGGCACCTGGATCACGCAGATCATTCACACTGTCAGGTGGAGATTCGTCTTTGAATCGATTGAACTCGATTCTGGTCTGCGCTATAATTGAATGACCTCTTCTGATGCTCGTCCCCCCCCCCCCCCCCCCCCCCCCCCCACCCAGGGCTTGCCATGAAGCTTTGTCTGCCTTGGAGATCCCCAACGATCTGTTGCAGGTGATCCAGGATCTGCTACTGGACTTGAGAGTTCACTGCCTCATGGTGACACTGCTGCACACCACCGATGGTGAGAGAGGCCTTCTGAGAGCGGAGCGCATCGACCGCGATTGTATTGTAGACGAGCCGGAGTTTATTTTCATAACTAACTCGAGTGTGTTGCGAAAGCACCCAAAATGAAAAAAAGGGAATCGGTTGGGTGATATAAAACACAAGATCGGGGGGGTGCCCAACATTTTTTGGACCAAAGATCTACTTTTTGATCAACCGCCCTCTGGCGATCGCCCTCCCGCGATCGACCCATTACCACGTGTGGAAAGTATATCGCTGCCTACTTTTATGGAGACCTGACGCGGGGCCGCATTCACAAATTTTATTTCTCCCCCAGACTTCGGACCCGTCCGCGGGCTACCGGTCGATCGCGATCGACGTCTTGGGCACCCCTGCACAAGATGAACACCAAACTGTTGGTGCTGCCCTTTTGCCCAATGAACATCTGGTAGCAAGTACCTCCACTTTCACGTACATCTTATCAAGAGAAAGGGAAAAAAAAAAAACAATAATAGAGGAAGTTTTACGACATTGAAGCTCAGTTTCACTTGTGGTTAAGTATGGCCAATTTGAGACGAGTGACTGGCTTTCGCTTAGCTACCATGTGACTTCAGTCATCTCTGTTGAGTGTGTGTGTGTGTGTGTTTTTTTCTTTTATCGCGTTGTGGTTTTCTTTTAGCCACTCGAATGACGGCTCGATAAGGCCCTTTACGGGCAAGTTCCATTTTATCCAGCAAGTTGTGAGAACGGTCCTGCAACTGACTGACTGGCTGGCTACTAGTAGCGCACTTCTCAACTTCTGGGAACTGCTCCAGCTCGCCATTGACCCTAACTTGGAGGGATGGAATTTGTACAAAACCAATCTACCATTTTCATTTTGTTGTTGTTGTGAAAACCATCAAATGTTGCTTTAACATACGGAGACAATAAATCACCGAAAGTCAACATGCATTTTCGAGGCTCGAGAGGCTCGGTCAAGAGCATCCATGACAGTTGAAGATCGGAGCAAGAATAAGCAGCATCGCAATGGGTATCCGGGACCCATTTCAAATTGGAAGGAAACATCTGCCGAGCTCATTTGTATCCTTTTCAGATGTCAAGTGCCTGGCCGAGAAGGAAGACTGGGTGGTCGATAACGAAGGCCTTACCAGACTGGTAAGGATGCGGCACATTTCAGCATTTCTCTTTTTTTTTTTTTTTTATATCTCGACATCTATTCAGCTTCCACAAGTGAGGGGTTGTCTACTTATTGTTGGCGTTTGTGCGGATGTTTTCATGTCTTCTCTTCTTGATTTGCTCAGCCGTCTCAGTTTGAGCAGTGTGTGGTCCAGATGCTGCAGTCACTCAAAGAGCCTCTGGAGATCAAATCAGGCGAGATCAACGTAAGATCCTAATCGCAGTTGCAGAAATCATCATCCGCTGACGTAATTCCTGCTTGTCGCCTTCTCGCTGACTGACTGTTTTTTTTTTTTTTTGTGGTCGTTCCGAGTGACACAAACCACTTTGATTTCCTTGACATAATCCCATAGCGAAACTTTTGACACTTTCTGCTATTGAAATGCGATCTCCTGCTAGACAGCGGAAGGCCTGGCCGCTAATGACATTTACACTTGCATGTATTTGACGTAAACAAAGACAATATAAAAGCGAATTAATTGCCAAATATCAAGAGACATTGTCTTCGCGTGCCATGTTTCCTCAGATACTACAGCTGGACCAAGTTCAAGACCAAGCCACCGAACTTTGCGTGAGCATCATGAAGGTGACGAGCGTTTCATTCCCGGCGCGACATTGTTGTCCTTTTTACCAGCAAACAAAATGTCGAAGAGAAAAAAAATAAAATAAAACGAAACAAAAGCGAGCACCCGCGGCGCTCTGCCAACGAATGGCAAAAATCCTCGTCTGCGTCCTGGCTGCCGCCCAGGTGCCCTTGAGCAAAACCCCGAGCTCATTTGCTCATTTCAGGGGGGGGGGGGGGGGGGTGGTCACTGTTCGCATGCCGCATCGTGACTAAGATCTCGACTTGGTGGTGTGAAACAAAACTACTCGGCAACGTGTGAATTGAAACTCCCCTCGCAGGATGACATTCATATCGTATGCTGCAGTGATTTCTCCCCGTCAGGTCGTTAGAGGAACTGTTTGCCACGTTTGTTGTCGGGTGTGCGGGTATCTGTCCCAAGTAAATCAGCCCTCTGATTGACAGACCATCCATCCCAACTATGTGAAAAGCGAGCACGTAAACGAGTCGCGTTTGTGTAGGCCAACCCAGCGGCGTGTCGTTCCCAACGTGTCTGACCAGAACGTCCGTGTCCACGTTAGGTTTTCATCAGCTGCCTGGAACAGCTCAGCACAAGCCGGGATGGAGATGCGACTCCGGCTCAGTAAGTCGTGGCAAAGATTTTGCAATCTCGGGAGTGGACCTGAGCGACGATGTGTTCGGATAACTTTTGTGTTTTTTTTTTTTTGTAGCATTTCCATGGATCTGTCCTCTCCCGATCGCTTTAAAAACACGCAGGAGTCCTCCAGTCCAACATCCGTAAGCATCATTTTCATTTTTTTTTTTTTGGTAACCATCTCTCAACACACGAAGGTCCCTTCGACAGTGACTGACGGCAACGTTCAACCCGTGTCGGAAACATTTCAACCGCCAAATGTTATCGACCTATTTTCGGGTCGCGGGCCGGCAGCTAATGCGTCCTCCTTTCCTGTAAGTCGTGTCAGATGCGTTCATCGTGTGCCGCCGCCGGCGAGGAGGAGGAGGACATTCTGTCGACAGGCCTTGCGGTAAAAGGTCTATGGGGCGAGCGCAGGAGGGGGTTTCCCCAGCGCCCATGTGACTGCTCACTTCAGAAGTTACTGATGTGTACAGTGAAACTCCTCTACAACGAAATTTGCAGCAAGACATTTTTCACAACAGGTGCTTTTTCACTGTAGCAAATTTGATCTCGGATGTAAACACACACACACACACACACAAATGCGTGAAGATTTTTTTCACACTGGGGGGTATTTTTGCCCATGTAGGTTTCGTTGTAGAGGAGTTTCGCTTTATTATGTGCCCGTGCAAAGAATTTAAAACAATATTTGGGGGGGGGAAATGTAAGAACAAGGTGACAACATTTCATAGTTGAGAAAATCAAAACGTGTAAAAAATATGCTGCCATTGCCGTTTGACCCGTCCTAGACTTTGGTGTGGAGGAACCTGGTTGCTCCACACCAAAATTGGAACTTAGCGTAAAATGCCGTACATGATAAGCATTTTTGCCACCCCCCCAAAAATGATCCCAAATTTGGCAGAAGTACGACACACCGGTGTGAATAAGGTACAACATCGGTAGCTAACGGCACGGCAGCAACAATAATTTGTTCGGGATGACGCTCTCAGATAAACTCGCGTGTGTTTGAAAAAGAAAAAAACCAGTCAACATGGACTACGTCGCTGTCTCCGTAGGAACAACGCTTGCTCATCGTCCTCAGCAACTGCCACTACCTGGAGAGGCACACGTTCCTCAACCTGGCTCATCACTTTGAGAAGCATGGATTGACGGGCACCGAGAAGATCACACGGGTCAGTGGAATGTTTTTTTTCCGCGAGCTTTTGCGCGAAATTTCCACTTTTGACAAACTCTGATCTCGACGATCAGTGAGTCATCTGCTATTTGCCTATTGTGGGCGTGCGTCTCAGTCAGTCCACAGATGTGTGAAGTTCTACGGAGACACGATGCTTTCCGTCCTGCCCGGCTCCCTTGTCATAAGAACACAGACCAAGACACACAGTGACTCATGTTTGATTCACAAAGCGAGGAAATATTTTGTATCACTTTTCTTTGAAATCGAAATTGCGATTTCAAGTTTCTTGAAAAATCACGAAAGTTTGAGCTTGACCGAACCCACATCCCTGACAACTGATCCGCATTGTCCTCATTTTGTTGTTGAAATCTCTGAGCCCGACCTCGTTACGGACGGGACAGGTGGTATTTGGGATATTTTTTAAAAAAGCAATCGTGGCTTACCTTGAAACCACGGCGAGTCCAAAGTTAGCTAACCAAAGTTAGCTGTACAGCTAGCTGTAAGCTAACTTTGGTTAGCTGTAAGCTGCAAGCTAACTTTGGACTCGGTCCAAATCGCTGCTCATTTGAACTCATTCACTCCCAAAGACGTTTTTAAACGTCTTTTCAGACCCCCCCGCACCCCAACTGACTCCCGCTTTTGCTGTCTCCCACCTCTCAGATGAGCACCGTGGCCGTCCGGGAACTGGATGAAAAACTATTTGACGCTTACATTGAACGCAGAGCTGACCCGATCGCGGGCTCACTGGAGCCGGGCATCTACGCCGGCTACTTTGACTGGAGAGACTGTCCACCCCCGACAGGTACTTGCGCAGTCAAGCCTCACCGCCCGTACAATCATCATCAAAAGAGGCCATATGGAAGGATTTGCTCGTCATGCACGCAGGAATTCCCCCACTACTCAGCTTCCTGACTCAGATTGCATCATAAACAAAGGTCTCGGCAGACCTGTAGGAGGAGAACGCCGCTCGCTCGCGTCCCGTGTAAAGTACAGCTTTACTGTAACAACCACTGAGATGGTTCGCTTCGCTTGCTCTTTGGCAAAGACGCAACAGCCCTGGCGTCTGAGCGCTTAGTCTCGGTGTGTGTTGCACTTGTCAAAACCCAGATGAAGCTGCTTTGCATATGTGTGGTTGGCCATAGCGCAGCTTGGAAGGAAATGTGTGCGTGCGTGCGTGTTTGTGTGAGAGAGAAGAAGCAGCACCGTTTTGGTGAAGCTGAACTTTGTTCTGCTTTGCTCTGACTGGCGTGTGCAGGCTGGATGTGAAAGAGGAACATTTTGGAATACCACACCGCACTTGTAGGATATGATACTTTCGCTTGTTGCACTTGAGTGTGAAAGTCATGTTTGTCGGTGCTATACATAAAAAAAATTTTTTTTTTAAAAGATGGCTTTATGCTGTCAATCACTTACCCTTTTAATTCTTTTCAAAGTAATATTTCAACATTTTCACTGCAATATCGAGCCTTATTTTCACCTCACTGATATTTTTTTTTTTGCATTTGGTTTAAATTAGAGGAAAATGAATCGAAAATATTTGGCAAGTTTATATATATATATATATATATATATATATATATATATATATAATATGGCTCGATATTGCAGTGAAATGTTGAAATATTACTTTGAAAAGAATTAAAAGGGTATATATATATATATATATATACACTGTATATATGCATTTATATGTATATGTATGTGTATGTATTATTTGTTATTATTATGATTATTATATTGTTCAATCCGAGCTGCAAGTGAACGGATGAATCTTTCACCCTGATTCAGAACCTGTCCTCCCTTTTCTCAAGCACATCCATTTTTCCACAATAATAATGTGATCACTGGTAGGGGGGGGAAAAAAAAGGAAAAACATTTCCTCGATTTTCCTCTTTTTTTCCTCTTTTTTCTTCTTTTTTTTCTATTTAGCGTGAAAAATAGATTTGGACACTCGCGTCGCAGATTCAAAAATGGGCTGTTTTTGCACGTTTGATGTCAGATTGAGCTCGCTGCTTCTTTTTCCAGGGGTGAGGAGCTACTTAAAGGAAGCCTTGGTCAACATCATCACCGTTCACGCTGAGGTCGAACAATCATTGACCCTTTTTTTTTTGCGCTGGTCTTGCATGAATGAAGAAGATTCTTTGACCCCCCCCCCCTTTGTCGTCTTTTCCTTCCCCCAACGTTTTGTCTGGCAGGTGTTTACCATCTCCAAGGACTTGGTCCCTTGCGTCTTATCCAAAATCCTCGCGACGGTCGCGGACGAGATGTGCCGCCTTATGCAGTGCGTGTCGTCCTTCAGCAAAAACGGCGCCTTGCAGGTATTCTCGTCACACACTCACTCCAAGCAACTCCAAGTGAGTTTCCCGCGTTTGTGGGAAAGCCACGTTTGTGACTGCAGGCTGCCGTCTTAACATTTGCGCCTTTTCCTGCCAATTCGCAGGCTCGACTTGAACTTTGCGCCCTGAGAGATGCCATCGCGGCCTACCTGAATGCTGAAAGCAGGTACAAGCTGCACGCAAGGCTGCCGCAGCCAGGAACTCGCTTGGCTCTGTGATTTATGACCGTGTGTGTCTAACACACACACACACACACACATACACGCACACACGCGCACGGTCACATGTACCTCAAAACGATCCCTATTTATGTTGATTGGTGGTTTACATGGTAGGAAGTGAAAGCAATCTTGTCGCGCCGTCCGCATTCACGCCGCCGCGCGTTAACCGGGGCCGCAATCGTCCAAATCGTTTTCGTATCGCGGTAAGTGCGAATAGTCCATTGCCGTGGCAACCGCACGGCACTTAAGTTAGCGCTCGACTTTTCCGCCGTCACGATGCCCGAGCTACTCTTGTCTTGTTTGCGGTCATGTGACCGTAAATCATCCACCTTCATGTTATTGCACAGCAGGTTCCATGCGAGTTTTGATTGATTGATTGATTGTCTCCGGCTCAACAATTTACGATTGAACGATCGAACTTTTTGACACTGACTCTTTGAGTCTTTTGTTCACAGCGCCAGCTTCAAAATGGCTTTGGACGCCCTCCCTCCATTATACAGCGCGTCTGAGAAAAAGTGAGTGCGCCGCCGCCGCCGCCGCCGCCCATTTCCACCCGACGTCGTTTCGTCCCCCGGCGCTGGATGACTCGTTGTCCGTGTCTGTCTTGCGCCAGGTTGATGGAAGAACTGCTGAATAAGTTTAAGAGCAGCATGCGCCTGCAGCTCACCTGCTTCCAGCCCACCTGCGTCCAGCCTGTCAAGAGATAAACTCCGCCCACTCTTTGTTTCTCGCGTTTTTCCATTGACGCACGACAACGACTTTGTCTTTGCTTTCATGTTCTACGTCACGAGCCGGAGCTTGAAATCTTCAAATTATTTGGGTCTGGGGCGGGCGGCCCACGTGACTCGTGGTTATGAATGATCCTCTTGCCATTGAATCGCCTGCAGGGTTTGTTTGCTGACGACAAAATATCGTCTCGAAATGTTCGCATGAAAATGTGATTAAAACAGCAAATTGTCCGCCTACGTCCTTTGCTCCTTTTATCTGATAAACGGGGCCCCTGATGGCATGACGAGTGATCATGTCGCCTTACTGATGTGGCCTGATCACATTCGATCCAGTCAGCCGGGTTCTTTAACCCCCATGCAGTATTTATCCCAAAATTGGACATTTCGGACACTTTGGACGATTTTGGACTGTTGGACAAATGTGAAAGTGAAAAAACAATTACAAGTGAAAAAAGTTGTTGCACATTGGAAGAGGGACATTTTTGGGACGTCATACCCTTCATGCAGCCGCTTAAAAATACTGCATGAGGGTTATTGACGAGAAAATGATTGAAACCCCGAAAGGATTCTTCATTTCGTCATCAAGTGGGTGCATCCTCAGGAATGCTTTTGGTCAATGTATCCCACCAAAAGGCATTTCTTCCGATTTCAAGAGAACTCATCCCACCAAAAGGCATTTCTGTCGACCTGACAATGCACAAATGGCATTTTTGCACATCCGTTTTCAATGCCGACGGTTGAGCCACGCGGCGCACGTGACAGTTGGATTCACGCGACGGGTGCGGCCATTCATCTGCGCCCTCGACTTCCTTCGGGGGTCGCCTGGCGCGTCCTCGTCTCACACTGTCAGGGGTGCGGTCCCCCACCCGGGGGCGGTTGCGTAAAGGAACAAGCCCCTTTTGCGGTTTTGCTATGTGCTTCAGCGCTGAGGCAGAGATTCTGCCCCAGCGCACTGCAAGCGCGCTAACAATCCGGCCTTCGCTAGAGAGGAAGTCAAGACCTGGATGGCACTCAGATTTCTTGAGTTTCAATGAAAAGAAGACAGAAGTGATGGTGGTGGCCCTTGTACATGCCGTCCTGCGGACTTGGGGGCCCCCCCCCCTGGCTCCTTATCTGAAACCAACAATCTCAAACTTGGGTCTTAAACTGGACAGTGATTTGAAATTGGACCGGTCAAATTAGTGCCGTTGTCAAATCCGTCTTCTTTCGCCTTTGGCAGCCTCTCCTTTCTCTGGTGAGCACTTTGAAACAAGTCATTCTTGCTTTCGTCACATCTCTGCTGAATGACTGCTAACGCGCTTTACTTTGGAGTCAGCCAATCCTCCACCAAGCATCTCCAGTTGGTCCAAAACGCTGCCGCTCGCCTCTTGACTGGTACTCGTAAGAGGGAGCTCATCACTCCTCCTCAGGTCTGCGGACCGGACACTACTTCAGGTATCGAGAACTAAGCGGAGGCTCAGAGGACATCGAGCCTTTTCCGTCTCCGTTTCCCTCTCTTTGGAATGACCTCCCGCTGAACCGTCTTTAAAATTTGTCTTAAAACTCATTTTTATTCTTTGGCTTTTGATTCGGCGCATGAGACTTTTGAGGTTTTTGGTTTTTGGTGCTTTCTGCTGTGTTGTATGAATTCTTTGCTCCATGTTCAGCACTTTGTCGACAGCGGTGGTTGTTTTCAAGTGCTCGAGAAATACAGTCGAGAGTTGAATTAACATCTCTGCTTGAATCCACCACTCTTGTGCGCATCTCTACCTATGCCCACGTCAATCTCAGCAAATACCAAAACGATGCCACCAACATTTTCTGTAACTCTCTGCTCTGATTTGTGGAGTTCAAAGAAGTGTACAGTAATCCCTCGTTTATCGCGGTTAATGGGGACCAAAACCACCCGCGATAAACGAAAATCCGCCAAGTAGCGACCAATTAACATATACAGGTTAAAAAAAAAATATATATACAATATATATATATATATTTTTTTTAAGTCCGCAAAATGTCCGCAAACGGTCCGCGAGAAGCTCGCAGTTGTTTTGCAAAATTATTATTATAATTTTTTTTTAATGAATATGTTTGAAAAAATCTGTGATGCACCGAAGCAGCGATAAACGAACCGCGAAATAGCAAGGGATCACTGTAATTGAATACATCAGCTTTCTTGTCAGTTGAACGCAATTCATCTCGCTTCCAAGAAATCATGACCATACCGGACGTCACGTTACATTTTATTCTACTGCGTTTACAAAGACCCAAACAAATTTAAATGTCTCGTTTTATTGCTGTGCGGCTGCAGAGGAGCCAAACGTTACGTTGCAGTCAGAAAATATTTACAATCATATATTACTCAACTATATATTGATAGGTGGACTGAATTGGGTCCAACTCATACACGATTCAATGTCAGTATATCTTGCTGTAAAAAAAAAAAGACAATGAAAACACTGCAAAAGTTCGTCATCCTTTCAAAAGAATTTGAAAAAAAAATTATAAAGAAAAGTCACGTTTTGGATGGTAGTATGTTTGTTGAGCAAGCTCATGATGGTCAGTGTGCATCGAAAATCGACCTTGGCATTGATGGATAGGCTTGGCGCAGACAGTCAAACTCCTCTACAACGGAATCTACATGGGTGAAAATACCCCCTAGTGTGAAAAAAAATCTTCATGCATTAACACCATGCCCACTTTCCTGTTTCAAATTTGCTACAGTGAAAAACCCCCTGTTGTGAAAAATTTCTTGCTGCAAACATGATTTCGTTGTAGAGGAGTTTCACTGTATTATAGAACGTTCATAAAATATACCAATTCGGACATTCATCAATTCGAAGAGGCGGGTAACTCGCTCTGGGCACATCGACAGCGATTCCAACTCCTGTGCGATTTCGAGACCATGCCAACTCCACGCAGGAAAGGTTTTGAGCTGTGGTTTTGAAGCCAGATCCTCAGGACTGCGAGGCAGGCACGCTTAACCACGACACACCTCCCCGCCGCAGAAGCCAAACATTCCACGAGTTTCTCAACGATAGCGCACGAGCTCGCATTTGCGCTCCGAACGATGCCTTCGGCGAGTTTGTTTGAAGCGCCTCGACAAAAAGTGTCAAGTTGACGTTCCGCCGTTTTGCTTGCACACTAAAATGTCGATGACTTTTTGACATCCGTTCCCACGTAGGAACAAACAAAGCCCGTCCTGAGAATGGGGCCGCGTTGTCGAAGGGAGCGCGAAGCTGCTCGGGGCGAGCGCTCGGCTCACTCCTGCAGGCTGTGATGTTGCGCGAGGGCCCTGTGATAGTCCTCGGCGAGGCCAATGTGCTCCGGGAGCCCGGCGTGCTCGTAGCCGCGGTACAAATGGCCGCCGGCGGTCTGCTGGGCGTAGTACAGGACCTGCCTGGCAAACAAAGGCTCCACCTGCGTGGGAGAAAAGCACCGTTGGCGGCGGTCGAGACTCGGCCTGAGATAAGATGAGCGATTCATTAGCTGTCACCTGGACGGTGAGGCCCGCTCTCGGGGAGTCGAGGCACTCCTCTCCGAAACTCAGAAGAACCTGGAAGCGAGCGGCCGGCGGCCGACCGTGGAACCCGTAAGTCTGCATCTCTGTTCATGGGAACACAGACGTGAGGTGTCAACTTCTTGTACGGCAAAGCCGCCGAAGCGTAAAAGGTTCGTTTGAGGTGTGACCTTTTGGGGGATGTGGGGGGGTGGGAGGGGGGGATGACTCGAATGGAAACTTGTGGCCTCAACGCATATGCAAAGCCACTTCGACTAAGCCGCTTAAGATGTTTTGGCGCGTGGGCGGGGGACGCGCAGACGGCGTAGAAACCACGAGAGGTTCGTCATAAAGGACACCCCAGAAAAGAGTCGGCCACACCTGTTGAGAGCGACTCCTTTGGGGGACTTTGCCTCTGAGGTTTATGTCCCCGCACGGCCTATTAGTATTCAAAGGGCGGTTTAGAACCAGTGATTCAGAATCAGAATCGCCTTTATTGTTTTTGTATAAGCTTGCAAAGAAATTTGGGTGCCACTCCTTAGTGCATTTCATTAAAAAAAAAAGATAAATAAATAAAATAAATACGGGTAGATAAAAAAAATAAAATAACGGTTTGATAAACACAAAACACAACAACATCAGCAGTAGTGGATTGAATCAAAATGCAATTTTTGATGGACCAGAAAAACAAAGTAAAAGTGTTTTGAATTGTTTTATACAAATCTGAAATATTTGGACCACCGATTAATCGGCTGGCTGATTTAATAGGCCGGTATTAGCTCTTTTATTGCCTTCCCCCTTTTTTTCCCCCTAACCCATTTTAGTTACATCATTACACCAAGGTAGTGACAATCAAACACCCAAAAACTTAATGGTGTGATTTTTGCAGATTTTTTTTTTCTTTGTTTTGAAGTTGAACAAATAGTAAAGGACAATATAATGTTAAAAAAAAAAATGTTCTGCCCATATTTTTTATATCTTTATTGTTGTAAGTGTTAAGGGACCAAAAAAGGGATTTCCTTCATGAGAGATTTCTTTTTAATGAATCAGCCGCTTAATCGGTTAAATTTGTTCAAACAAAAAGCCCGAAACTTTGCCGCTTTGATTGGGGCAAGCTGAAGGGCTGAAGCAGGTCTAAGGTGGCCATTTGGGGTCCTGAAGTTGAAGTAAATTGAATGTAAGCTACTTCTTGGGCAACACCACCATTTGGGTCCCGAGACAAGTCCCTTCATGACGTATGTAACCAAAACAGGATCATTTTTAACCAACGCTATACTGATAACCTGCCAAGCCATTTCTTGGTCGCTTTAATTCATCAATCAATCTTGGTCGTAATCGAAATAAGCCAGCCTGAGCTTGGCTCAATCCTTTTTGGACCGAGCGTCGGGTTCGCTGTTTTCGCCCAATTTGAGTTACTTGACAGACAAAAAGCCCGAGTCAAAACGCTACGTACTGAGTCCAAATATGACCGTTCCAAAAGGAAAAAAAGACGGATTCTTTACCGCCCCCCCCCCCCTGCTGGCCATTGGAAGTAGTACAGGACGCCCCGTCAGGTCTTACCTGTGAGGTAGTCCTGCGTGTGGAGCAGTTTACAGGTGACCTCCCGCTCCAGCTTTTTCGGCTTGTCCCCATAAGGGCTGAGTCTGGCCTGCCAGTACACCCGGCCTTCACACAGTCGCTGGGCGTAGAGTCCGTCGGGGGCCATCCAGCACAGCACCCCCCCCTCCAAGGATGCGCAGGGACTCGCGGGCCGCTCCTCCGCCCCCCTCTGGCCCGAGAAGGGGTCGGCGGGCAGCGGGACCACATCGCGGCCTCCCGAGGACAAGTAGTGCTTGTCCTCCGGGGAGGCCGGAGTGATGTGGCAGCCTTCGGGGCTGAAGGTCGTCACCTCCCTCACCAGAGTGTCCCGCAAATAGACTGACACGTGCAGGCGGGCGTCTGTGTGGAGGAAAGCACAAGGCGGCCCGGACGGGAGACAACATTAGCCGTTGATTCGAAATAAGCGGCGCCTCTCAAAATTTCATCCGGTTGGATGGAGAGCGTTGTTGCGCAATCATTTTCGGATCTCTCCCGGAGATGTTTGATTGGATCCAAGTACGGGTTCTGCTCTGGAGGGTTCACTTAAGAGACATTCGTTGTTTTAGCGGTGTGCTCGGACTCGTTGTCCTGTTGGAAGTTAAACCTTCACACAGATTGGAGTTGATGCCTGGCGTTCATGCCCAAGAGTTCAATCTTTGTCTCATCAGACCACGGAATTTTCTTTTTTCGTGGTCTGAGGCCTTCGGGTGCCTTTTGGCAGACTCCAGGCAGAGGCGGCCATGCGCCTTTGACTTCCGTCTGGCCGCTCTACCCCTAACAGGCCCGATTGGTGGAGTGCTGCAGAGATGGTTTCAGCCCTCCTGGGAGCTTCTCAACCACACTGAGGAACCGTCTGCTTCTTGGTCACCTCCCTGACTAAGGCCCTTCCCCCTGCTCTATTCGTTGGAACCTGATGTACATGTTTCGTTTTCGTTTGAATGAATCTGCAACCATTGAAATCAAACTTTGTTGACATTGTCATCAATCCTAAAACTGTAATTGGAATTAGCGACGCTGACCCAAACAAAAGTGCAAATTGGCCTTTGGTGACCCCCCCTTTTTTTCAAATTGACGATTCGATTCTAAATCATCACAATGAGCGATACCTCGGAGAGCCTCTGCTGATCTGATGCTGCTGTCCAGACTGAATGGCGAGGGCTGAGTGTCAGCAGGACCGTAGGAGTAAATTGAGGCTCGAAGCTGGTAACCTGCACACACACAAAACCACAGACGCATTTCAAGGAAGGCCGTCGCATCTTTTTGAAGAGTGAGCAACTTACCGTTATCCACAGATGGGCCCTGCCAGGGCAGGCTGCGGGGGGGACACGGGCACTGAGTGAAGGGCAGCTCTGGCAAAGGGGCGTGATCCTGACCAAAGTCCCTCCAGCCGCATTCTACAGAGGGAAGGTACTGCGGCGTCTTCAGAACGAGACGCAACAAGCGCTTTAGCGCATCCAAATTTGGGACGACAAACGGCTCCAAAGAGCCTTTCGGGCGGATCGGAGAGAGAGAATCACCTGAGTTTGAAGGGAAGGGTAAGCTGGATTTGCAGAGTAGCTGACGGGACTCAGAGGACTGCCCTCTTCTCTGGGCCCTGAAAGTGACGTCGGTCACGTTAGCTTGCTCAACGGAAAAAGTTTGCGGCTGGGCTCTCACAACAAGGAGTCGCCCCACCGACAGTTCACAAACCGCGAGCCGCCTTCGAGAAAAAAGGGCCACCTCCGCCGGCGAGGGTAAAACCCATCACTTCAACCACTTGTGGATATTTACCGGCCGCTTGCCGACAGAAATGGTGGCGCTCACTTTTCTTGGCGCCCTCGGGAATGATCTGGTAGACTTTGTAGGGGTCCGAGATGTCCAGCTGGCTGCGGCCCACCAGTTCCTCAAAGTCGTTGCTCTTGTTGAGGGCGCAGCGGAGGCGTGTCTTCCAGGTGGGCGGGTCGGGCTTATCCACCCCCTCGCGATACTTGCCTTTAAACAGCGCCCAGGCCTGCGACGACATCACCGTTACAAATTTTGACACTCGCCATTTGTTGAAAAAGCTCAAGCGTTCCCGCTTGCTGTCGACGGAAAATGACATCACGGTTGCTCGGGGCTCAAGTCGCGACCAGTCATGGCTCAGCTTCAGAAAACGGATGCGCCGTGATTGGTCGTAAACCGGAGTCCCGAGCAACTGTGATGTCATTTTCAGTTGTGGCAAAATGACACAACTGAGATGGCAAAAAATGGCTGGATTTTGCCGCTTCATTCATATTCCACAAAGGCAATTGTCATCTAAATGCCATGTGAGACTTATGGGGACCCATAGAACATATTATTGTCCCCAAAATGTTTTGACTTGAATTCTCCTTGAAGATTTTGTGACCAGTTTGGTCTATAAATAAAATGTATTATTATTATTATTATTATAACATTTCAGAAAATCGGCAAAACTGCGGATCCTTGGTTTCTAAAGTAAAAGTGAATTTAATTCGAGGCAAAGATAATTACTCAGCTCGAAGGGAAGACGACCCTCATTTCTGAGGATTTGAACTTGAAATCAAACAAAGTCTCGGAATGATTCATCAGTGATCAAAAGACTTAATACAATTAATTTTACATCACACAAAGTATGATGTCGTTTTCGAGATGCTTATCATTGATCTTCAGAATCATGCTGTAGCACTCAAATGTACTTGGCTTTCCTATACAGTGAAACTCCTCTACAACGAAATCATGTTTGCAGCAAGAAATTTTTCACAAATTTCACTGTAGCAAATTTGAAACAGGAAAGTGGGAATGGTGTTAATGCATGAAGATTTTTTCACACTAGGGGGGTATTTTCACCCATGTAGATTTCGTTGTAGAGGAGTTTCACTGTATGACATTTAATGCCCCCTTCTCCCGCCCCCCTTAATTGTTCAGGGCCTTTTTGTTGCCGCATGCGCATTTAACGTCACAGTCTTGGGGTTGCACGTCTGACCTCCCAAATTTAAAAAAAAAAAAAAAAGTTCTCTATTTCCTT
Source organism: Hippocampus abdominalis (assembly GCA_018466805.1). Classification (NCBI taxonomy): domain Eukaryota; kingdom Metazoa; phylum Chordata; class Actinopteri; order Syngnathiformes; family Syngnathidae; genus Hippocampus; species Hippocampus abdominalis. The sequence continues at coordinate 21,313,393 of CM031701.1, forward strand.
TGCCAATGCCTCAAACGTGCCGGTGCACTTTTTGAACGAACGTTGGCAGCGCCGGTGGCGAGGACGCGGCAAGTTTGGAGAAGCTCACCTTGAAGAGCGCGGCGTCCTCGTCGCGGTTGTAGTCCTGCTTGCCGGCGTGCTTCCACGGGATCCGGAAAATGCTTTTCTCGTCGTTTTCCCACACCAAGCCGGCGTATTTGCCGCAATCCACCTGCTCGATGAGCCACTGGCGCAACTTTCCGTTGCCGCTGCTTCCGGGAAGTCCGCAATCCATTTCGGGGTTCATGTCGCCCCCCCCCCACCCCCACCCCCTCCTTCCCCCGTCCCCCAAAATAATTCAGCACGTTGCACGCGCGGGTCCTTGCGTCGATCCAAGTTCTTGTGCGGAATGTCTTCTTCTAGCCTGTCTAAACACTTTGACGGCTGTCAGTCGGTGTGGAGAATCTTTCATGGTCGCGCCGCTTAAATGTGGCGCGTCGAGGGGCGGGGCCAGGGGCATGAGGCGCGTGGACGCAAGTGCCGCTGCCGCAATGACAGTCTCGCTTCAAGTTTCTTCTTCTTCTTCTTCTTCTTCTTTTTCCATCCCACCGGTGCGCTCTTTGTCATCACTTGTAGAACCCGCACAACGACCCTTGACTACTACGGCATCGCATTTACTCATAAAAACTCGGTGCGCGAGTTGACAAGTGGGTGCTGGTTGGCGCGGTCTTGCTTCAATTGGACACTGCTAAAAAAATAAAATAAAAAAAAAAAATGAATACATGCTCAAAGTAAATAAATACGTCAAAAAGACTCGCAATAGCGGCTGCTGCTTGGGTGACACATGGCGCGGGGAAACCCCTGCGGTGTGCGCCGCTACACATGTGGAACATTAATTCTCTGAAACAAAACATCTTCAGATAAGGGCTTTATTTATTTATCAAATATATTTATTTATTTATTTGTTACCATGTAAAGTGCAACAATATTCATAGTTGTTGCTGTATTTTTTAATATGATAAAAAAATATATTTTCTTGATACAATAGTAATGATAATCATAAATATACAGTAATCCATCCATCAATCATCCACTATTTTCTTTTTTTTTGTTTTTTGTGGGTATTAATTAAATGGCCCGCGCCATACAGGAAGAGATATTTGGAGCAACGTGTGCAAGTTGCACCATACTTGCACACGTTGCTCCAAATATGTTTTTGGGGGGTTAAAAGCTTGACTGGCCATAAACTATTTATGATTCAAAGAACAGCGCAATTTATCTTTAAATCACGCTTGTGAATAAAAGAAGATTCCATTTTGGAGGCAAAAAAATAGTTTCTTCCACTTGAGGGCTGATTGATGAAGGCATCACTGTCATGGTCCTCAAGTAAGTGAAAAATGGTCACGTGACGACAGTTCTTGCCTTTTTTTTTTTTTTCCCTCTGTTCTTGATGTGGTGATGGGATTCGCCTGCTGTTAAGTGCAGAGCTGGATCAAAAAAGTAAGATGAATCAATATGGCGCTCCCGCATACTTGGAACACAGGCCAACCTTTTGAAACATCAAGAAATAGGACAAATTTTGACCACGGAGAAAAAAAAAAAAAGTGTTTTGGTGCAGTCCCTGGCTTGTTGGAACTGCAGGCTGGAGTCCTCCGGTCTCCTTTTCCCGGGGTCGGAAATGAGGTATGGCAGGCGATTACGGCAACCTGCTTTCACATCGTAACCACGTTCTCGTCATTTGTGCTCGCACTCACCGGTGGACAAGAAGCCTTCTCCTTTCAGCCTGGACTTGTGGATAAGAAGCTTGCTCTCGCTCTCTCTCTGAAGAACTGACAAAATCTGACCAAAAAGAGCTGATCTTCACGTAAGTTTTCCTTGCGAATGACACACTTGCCTTTGGAAATATTTGCACAAAATACAAGTAAATTCAACACACCCTTTTTTTTTTTTTTTTTTTTTTTTTCCCAGTGCAACGACGTGAAGAAAAATGCAGCTAAGGATGATTTGAAATCTGAAAACGACGGCTCTCCTACTTCCTGGTTTTGCTTCCTATGATGAGCCGCAGCTCGACAAAGAGAGGTCATGTCCGAAAGTTCAAATGGGACATTGAGTGACGGCGACTCATTTCGGTAGATGAAAGATTTATGACGGCAAACATAGAAGGTGCTTAACTGGGTTGTCAAGAGCCGCTAAGTTGCTCTCAAGCGGACAGGGCGCGAGACGGCCCCCTTAAACCTTTGCCCCTTTTGACCATGCTGCCTTGCACAAGTGCTGAAATCATGAGTGGCGCCCGAATGGGTCCTTTTTTTTTTTTTTTTTTTTTTTTTTTTTGTGTGCACCTGGCAGCTGATGTTTACATGCATGGAAACCGCCTTGTCCCTTATTGACTGAGAAAGCCCCCGAAACCCTTTGGGACAGGTTTGGGCTTTGGCCGTTGTTCGCACGTTCGAATGCGTGCGAGCCCCACAACACGGGCCGCTTTGCGCATCCGCCATGGCTGCTGCCTTTTGAATTTCATACCCGAGCTAGCTCAATGTGCTTCGCACAAAGGAAGGAGACAACATGGTGAACGCATTTCCAGCATTTGTTGCCATGACAGTTTGAGCCGCTTCTCCTCCACGTCGAGAGGAGCCGGATGAGGTGGCTCGGGCATCTGATTGGGATGCCTCCCTGGTGAGGTGTTCCGGGCATGCCCCACGAGCAGGATACCCCGGTGACCACCCGGGACACGCTGGAGAGACGATGTCTCCCGGCTGGCCTGGGAACGCCTTGGGATCCCCCGGGATGAGCTGGAAGAGGTGGCTGGGGAAAGGGAAGTCTGGGCTTCCCTGCTAAAGCTGTTGCCCCCGCGACTTGAGAATGGATGGATTTCAAAGCATTTACTCCCTCTTGGGGGTGACTTCACTTTTGGTAACGGCTTATTCCAGTTGCTTGCAGCACAACAAGGGAAGTGCTGCTTCACCAAGTTTGCTTTGAATTCCACCAGAGCCCTACTGGGGTTTCTATCCAATGAGCATTTCTTTCATGTATTCAGGACCCAAATCATTCAGTGATTTATAGACTAAGAACTTGACCGAACTCCACAGAGCCCTGACCTCAACCCCCAGCAAACACAATCGATGAACCAACGGGAAGGAACCACGATATCCGGAGAAGAAAGCAGCGCAACTTGAAATGCGGCGGCAAGGTCATTGAGAGTGACGACGGACTTGAGTGCTTGACTGCTTTGGTGCCGATTCAACCCAAAGGAGACCGATCACCCCCGAGACCGGTGCAGCTGTGTCGTGGACGGACGGACAGGATGTGGCTGATGTTGTGCTGTGTCAGCAGATCTTTGTCACGGCATTGGTAGATGCAAAAAAAAATTTTTTTTAACTCCCAGAAAAATCAGAAAACTTCTCCCTTTTGCTTAGCAACCAGTGTGTATTGGGGCCTAAGCTAACAATAGCGTTTTCTGCCCAACAACACACACACACACACACACACACACTCCCCACAGGTCTCCAGAGCAAACGGCCGTCAATTTTTGGTCTTGTTTGGAACCGAAAGAAAAAACCGGAAAACCAAGATTTCTAAAAGAGTCTCCGAGATTGGCCTCAAGCACGAAGCCGTGGATGCTTTAATCAAATGTTGGTCTTCAAAAGGAAGCTGAGCTCGTTCAAGCTTGCACAGATGCGCCTTCTTCTCAGGCTTGGAAGGATGTTGCAAGGGGGGGCCCACCTCAACCCTTCGGAGCTCTCTCAGCTTCATCTGCCACCCAAACACATTGAAAGCAGCAGACGGCGTATTTCTTGGATGCTCCCGACCTTTTTTTCTCAACAAGGATAAACACACACAAACACAAAGGTTCAGGAAAAAGGTGACTAACTGACATACACTCAAACCTCGGTTTTGGTCCATAATCTGTTCCAGAAGGCTGTTCCAAAACCGAAATTGTTGGAAAACCGAAACCAGGCTCTTTTTTAAAATAAAAATGTTGACTGAACACGTCTGCTCACAATGGAAAGCAACACGAGGAAGCGTCACTTCCTCGTGTAAGGAAGGCGAGAGGAGTCAAATGGTGCATTCAAGTGCGCTCAGTTTGTACGAGAACCGAAATTTGTTCATCAGCCGAGGCATAAAACCATTTTTGGTCGAAAACCGAATTGGACGATAACCGAGACGTTCGAAAACCGAAGTTTGACTGTATTCCGTAAATTAAAGAGGCGCCACCATGTGGCGTGATACCATACTACAGTAATGGACTATTACAATGCGAATGCGCGTGCGCAAAGGCGCCTTTTTATTTATTTTTTGATCACCTTAACGCCATTTTTATCACAATAAAATGATCCATGTTGTGGTCGACAACGGTGGAATTGAAATCTGGAAGTTCAGAGCAACCCGTGAGGAGATTGCTTTGACAGGATGAACAAAAAGCGTCACATATGTCGAGGGATGTTTTGCGCGTTGACAAGTTGGAATCCCGGAGTCCAAGGAATTGATGATGAAGCCTGCGCTGTTTTTCTTTCACTTCACGTGCAGCAATGTGAGCTCATCTGGTGCCATTTCATTTCCAGTAAATGCTGCGACCTCTTCCCCGGAGATATTTTTAACTCGGCGCAATGGCCGTGTTGCGTTGCGTGGCGTGGCGTTCCCTGAGTGCGGTTCAGGGGGTGGCACGGCTGAGCCGCGCTGACGGGTAGTGGAGGCGTTTCCAAAAAAAAAAACAGCCTCTGACTTGAGCTGAGCAATTCCCCGCCGGCGACGGGGCAAAAATGTTCAAGCAAATGGAGTCGATTCAACTGGTTTTTCAAAGAGCAAACTTTTACAGCAACAATAAACACAACCTAGTTTAAAACCCTAATTTGAAACCTTAACCCGAATTTGAAACCCTGCATTGACGCCCTAACCCTAGTTTTGAAATGCTACTATGAAACCCTTAGCATAATTCAACACCCTGATTTAAAACCCTAATAGGAAACCCTTACCCCAGTATTTAATCATACTTTGAAACCCTAACAATAGTATCAACCTCACTTTGAAACTACTTTCACTTTAAATTCGAATGAGTAGAGTCGGATTAGTTATTTGAACTGGAGGAGGGGAGGGGGTGAGTGAGGTGGTTGGGGGGGGGTCCTTTGGCGTACTATGACTTTAAATGCCAAACGAGTCGTAGGAAGACCGGCTGGGACTTTGCTCGATCTCGGTTCCATCGGACCTTCCAAACGGCGGACGTCCAGGAGAACGAATGGCGACGCTTTTGCGTGGGGGGCGTCTGTTCAGCCCGAGGAGAACGTCCGCCGCGATGCAGTCGTACCGTTGGTAAAAAAAAAAACACCGTGGTGGAGACTGACTCACTGCAAAATGTCGCCGTGCTTTTGCCTACCGCAGCGATGCGTGAATCGGGTCGTTAGAAGGCGGAGGAAATGCCCCTCGCCGCATGTCAGGACAAGGACGAGGAAGTGATTCGTGCGTGACTGATTTCATGGCCACTAGATGGCGACGTGTCTCCATATGAAAGAAAACAAATTGTTGCTCAAACGCCCCAAAACCAAAAATGACTTTTGAGTTATACAAAGTCGCGTTTTTTTGGGGAGTAAAAAATATCGTTGTACGGTTGTTTTTTTTCGACACTCTTAAACAGACTGCATTACTGCGCGTGTCTATTCCTTCATTGGGTTAATTTCTTGTTTTATTTTTCCTGCAGCTCCTCACAGACGAGCGGCAAGCAACGTGTGAATGGAGTCGATCTTTACTATGAGACGAACGGCACTGGCGAACACGCCGTGCTGCTGCTTCCTGGTGCTTTAGGTACACACCACTAGACTAGCACGCACGACACGGCGTGTTTTGGGCGGAGCCAAAAAAAAGTTCATTTCGGACGCCGGTTAGAAAAATAGTTGACACCCGCCCGCCGTTTACGCCGCCAGGTTTTGTGAGCTCCAAGATGAGACCCACCGTGAATCAGATCAAAACTGTTCTCACCATTATGTGACTTAAAACTACTCAAACTGAAAGCCGAATGAATATTTGCCTTTTGCGCGTTACGTCACATCCTTCTTCGGAACGCCCCGCCCCCCCCAACCGCCGCCTTGACGGAAGGCAAAATAACTCATTACGCCTGTTGAAACTCCTGTAAAGCGTATAGTCCTGTCATCAAATTGTAAGTTGAGAGGTTCGTAGGTTTTGAATGGATGGCTCTACGTTAGGAATGGGCAAAAAGGAAAGATCGACTTCGTTTGAACTCAGCTTTAATTCTTCAACTCCCGAACGAACACACCTCTTTCCGGAAACGAAACCACTTCCTGCTTTTCTTCGCCAATCAGATGCAAGCAACATCAGAATGTTTCGGCAATTATTAAACAGAATGTAATTTAGGTAACTTTAACATAAAATAATATAATGCTCAAATGTAAAATGATAATAATTAACAATTTAACAAAAGCTTACATTATTATGGAAGCGATTATTCTCTAAAATTGTCATATCTTGCCGTGCGGTCGGATGTCCAAATAGACAAGGATGTTTGTGGCTTTATCACATACCCGATGATGTCGATAAAAGACGGCGATGGACAGCAGCAATTAACCGAAAGGACTGGCAGCCCTCAAAGTATTCGAGGAATTGCAGCGATCTTTTTTTTTTTTTTACACCGTTAGCAGATCGTAGTTCGTCATGTAACGTGTTCTCTCGTTTCTCTGTCGGTCAACTTCGGCAATCTTGTTCTGTCCGGCTGCGTTTCCAGTCATGCAACAAATAGCTCTTCATCGCAATACCAACACAGCTGAAAAAAAAAAAAAGTGTGCAGGTTAAAAAGAAAACAAGCAAACAAACTTCTCCAAATACGAATGTGTTCTTTTACAACAGGAAGTACAAAGACGGATTTCCAACCTCAGCTCAAGGCTTTGAACGCGGATCTTTTTACAGTCGTGGGCTGGGATCCGCGCGGTTACGGCCAATCGCGACCTCCGCACAGAGACTTTCCCCTTGACTTCTTCGAAAGGGATGCGAGGGATGCAGTGGATCTTATGCGGGTAAGGTCGCAGATGTGGGAGCCAGATCCAACGTCTTAAAAAGTCTTATGTCACATCTCTTGATTTTAGACCTTGGGCTTTGCCAAGTTTTCTCTCCTGGGTTGGAGTGACGGCGGGATCACAGCCCTGATCGCTGCCGCCAGGAACCCCGAGTTCATCAACAAGATGGTCGTGTGGGGAGCCAACGCGTTTGTATCGCCGCAAGACCTTGACATTTACAACGGTAATCGCATGCCGCGCCGCACTCTTGAAAAAAAAACCAAAATAAATGTCACGAGCCGATGTGGTGACTTTGCGTTGTCTTTGGCGTGCGCGCGGCCTTCCCCAAGCGGTCCGCGACGTGTCCAAATGGAGCGCTAGGATGAGGGCGCCGATGGAGGCGGTGTACGGAGCGCGGCTCTTCGCTCAAACGTGGGAAGCCTGGGTGGATGCCATCGCCCGGTTTGTCCACGGACCCCAAGGTGATTTGAGGCCGACCAGAAGGCCAAATTGCAAACGGCCGAGCGATGACGCTTACGAGCCACCCAAAGGATTTCCGAGCAAGTATTTATAAGTGTGTGGATTTTGGAAGCTAAGGGCCATAAATGTACTCGGTTTTAAGCTAAGGGCCATAAATGTACTCGGTTTTGTTTGGCGAGTTCATTCCAATCTTTTGAGAAATGCCATTTTAAATGTGAATGTTCCTCCCCAAAAAAATGTTTTTTGAATGTCCTCCCTCTAGGAAACATCTGCATTGACCTCCTGCCTCTGATCCGATGTCCCACTCTGGTCATTCACGGAGAGAAAGATCCAATGGTGCCCAGCTGTCACCCTCACTTCCTCCACAAACACATCGCGGGCTCACGGTGAGACCATTGTGACCGGGTTTGGAAAGTGCCCTTCGGTTGTACGTGCGGACGTTGATTCTCTTCCCTTTTTTTTTGCCAATGTAGATTACATCTGATGCCGGAAGGAAAACACAATCTCCATCTGAGGTTTCCCGAAGAATTCAACAAAGTGGTGGAAGATTTTCTGGGAGCGGAAACAAAGGAACGCGGATCAACTCCTAACTTGTAGATGACACACAAATGACATCTTGATGAAAATGGAAACAAAAAATAATTATTGTGATTTGTGATTTCTCTTCAGTTTTTTTGCGGGGGTAAAACCAGTACATTTATAAATTCAGATTGAAAAAACCTGACGCTGGATGCAGGAATGTAGTCCAGAATGAAACAGCTCCCGGCCAGTTTCATAATTTCTTTTATTTTTTTAGATAGCTGATGGGGAGTGACTTGCAAACTGTCAAGAAAAGACAAGCTAAGCTCACGTAAGTACAGTCAAACCTCGTTTTTTTGTCCATAATCCGTTCCAGAAGGCTGTTCGAAAACCGAAATGGTTCGAAAACCGAAACCACGCTCTTTTTAAAATAAAAATGTTTATTTAACACGTGTGCTCACAATGGAAAGCAACACGAGGAAGCGTCACTTCCTCGTGTAAGGAAGGCGAGAGGAGTCAAATGGTGCATTCAAGTGCGCTCAGTTTATTCGAGAACCGAAATGTGTTCGTCATCCGAGGCATAAAAAACTCAAAAGTTTTTGGTCAAAAACCAAATTGGTTGAGAACCGAGACGTTCGAAAACCGAGGTTTGACTGTATTCTTTCAACAACCGCCCGATAAGATGCACGTGCTCGATGGGAGAGTTCATTCTCAAAAGTACAAAAACGTCAATCGTCTTCAACCTTTTCAGGGGAGCGGATTCATCATTTTTCGTATCCGCTTCTCCTCAGGAGGGTCGCGGGTGTGATGGCGCCGCTCGCAATCGTCTTTGGGTAGTAGACGGGGGCGGGGGGGGGGGTGGTACAACCTGAACCGGGTGCCAACCAATCGCAGGGCACACATAGAAAAACAACCAATCGCGCTCACAATCACACCTCGGGACAATTTCGAGTGTTCTGTGAACCTGCCGTGCATGTTACTAGAATGTGGGAGGAAACCAGCGAAAAATGGAAGACCTGAGCCGGAATTGAACCCTGCACCTCTGCACAGTGAGCTTGACGTGCTAACCAGCCGCCGACGATGCCGCCGCTGATTCATTGCTTCCATCCAAGCATTTTCAAATCCGCTTTCTCTTCAGGAGGGTCGTGCGCACGTGCCGCCTTTAGTTCATCGGCGATCTGACAAATTTGTGATGGAAAATGATCAGAACGCAGCACGCGGTCCCGTTCGCCGGCGCCGGTCAGGTGTTCTATCTGTTGCCTCCGTATTTGGCGGTCCAGTCTACCCGGCCGTGAACCGGCGGGATGTTTGTGTTTCTGGAGAAGGTGTTTGTTCCGGAGAAGCTGGCACTGGGACAGGGACAAGGGATCGGAGGAGCGCGGAAGTCGTCGTGGTCGAGCTGGTTGTCTGAATCGCCGCAGAGTTACGCGTCAGAATGACACACTTTCAATTTCTTTCCTGTTGCTTTGCTTTGACTGTACCTTTGGTGGAGAAGATGGTGCTCTTGCACAGTTTGACTTTGGAGTCCATCCTGAGATCAGCAGGGGTTGACAGATCAACTAAACAATCCAAGGATTTAAAAAAAAAAAAATCTGTTTAGATCATCAACACTTCTTTGGGACCATTCAATCTTTGAAATCTCCAAGCGATATGATGTCGATTTAGAATGCAAAAAAAAAACAACGGCACATACCAGCACAGGGGCCTCCAATCTGCGCCAGTGGACTCATCTGCTTCGTGTCTTTGGCTTCGGACTTCTCGAGAGGTGAAATATTTGTCTTGGACATGAAGGAGTCTGTTGAAGACAAGCGATGCAAAAAAATCAAATGTCTGATGCTTGTGGTCGTTGCCGTCGATGCCAGAGCTGACCTTTAAGAACGGGGAGCTCCAGCTCCTGTCTTTGAGCTAAGCCCAAGATGTCCAACAAGCTTTTGCAGACTCCCCGATTCCCGGTTGAAGATCTTCTTTTTGGATCTATACCTTGAAAGCACAAAAAGCTTAAGGTGAACTCACCGGAGCTGCGCTGCAAGGCTGGGTACTAAAAAAAAAAAAAAATCAAGGTCCACTAATCCATTCCCCCCCCCCCCCCCCAAAGGGTCTAAGGCAGGGGGTGTCCAAAGTTTTTCATTTGAGGGCCACCTTCATGAAATTGAATTCAGTACCAGTCAATTCTAAACCAAGTCTGAAAAGACATATAAAAACGTCTTTGGGAGTGAATGAGTTAAACATGCTGAAACCAGTCACGCAAGCAATGATATTTTGTCAACATTTTCTAGTTACTTTGGAAAACTGTTTCGTAGCCGCTCTCTGTTAAAAGGTGGTAAAGGCACCCGTCAGACTCGACGGCGCATTCTCACCCGGTAGGTATCGGGACTGCCGCAGGTAGTGTTGCTTGGCAGACAAGATGGTGGAGTCACTTCTGTCCGGCCCGTTGCTGCTTGCTGGCTTTCCCGGTATCGAGGTCTTTGGCACTGGAACACTATTGACAAAAGGCTTGATTTTGCTTTCGGGACTGATAAGACTTTCTACAAGATGTGTGTAGCAATGGAATGCCCTAACTAAACCTTTAGTTTGCCGTGAGACGCTCACGCGTTTCGGTATCGCGTTAATTCCAGACATTTCCTGTTTCCGGGTTTGAGTCATTGCTTGTCAACCTTCTCAGTTCAGCTCGATATCACCCTTGTAGCCCGTGAATCCCTTTTACCGTACTTTTTACCTCACGGAGGCTCCCTTAAGCCTTGAGTGAATGACAAAAGCCCAAGTACATCGTGGTGTGATCCGTTATCTCAAGGTGAATTGCGACTCATATGTTCGCGAGCCAGTTAGCCGCATTAGCCCGCTAGCGACGGGCCACCGCGGTTGGCGCTCATTAATAGAGGGCTCCGTCCTTTTAGCAATTACCCACAATGCACTACCGGCGGCCATATTGGAAAGCTGATATAAACAAGTAATACACGTGTATGGCTTGTTTATAACAGCCTTCCAATATGGCCGCCGGTAGTGCATTGTGGGCAATTGCTAAAGGAACGGAGCCCTCTATACGAGAACACAGGGGCTTCGCTTGTTAGTTATTGTATGTTACGATGTCTTCATGCTGTGACGACCGTCGCTCCTTGTCGCGCTGCCGACGACGAAGTGGATTTTTTATTGTTTACGTATCGACTCTCGTGTCATTGAGTGTAGTTCATCCGAGCGGCCCCTAGATGGTGCCATTGCAACGTCATTTCTATACGACTCTTTGGTTAGGTTCGGATCGATTCTGAACGTTATTTCTTGTCACATTGGAAGTTTGAGCGAATTCTTTTTACTTATTTATTTGTAGTCTCATCACTCATTCATTCATTCATCACCATCACAGATACCGAATCTCACTTTGGGAGGCCGGCATCTTCCTGCCTGAGGTTTGACGCTGTCTTGCTTACAGTTCGCCCCTTCAACCGAGCAGCCCTATGGCCTTTCCTACAGGTTGCGACTGAGCACTTACCAAGCGCCGGAGACGTCAAGGGCTTCATCCCCCAAAGAGTTGATGGTGGGTTTTTTGGAGATGGAAGCCCCGACATCCGCCTCGTCAGCGTCATCCCAGCTGTCGACTGATTTGATTGCCGTTTGACCCCATCGCCTTCGTCCGGCCCTGGCTCTGGTCACGCCGTTCCCTGGCCCTGTGCTCACTGGCTTGGTCGGCTTTTATTGAACAGGAAGGGAGAAAATAGGAGCGCGGGGTTTGATTTCGCCCCGGGGTAATGTGGACCCGAGTGATACATACAGCTATCGGCTGGCGGTTTTTAACGAGGCTGAGAGGTTCCTGCTGTTCCTCTGACGGGAACAAGTTGGGACAAGCTTGCTGTTGCGTGTCGGCGGTCTGCGGGGACGGTTGGATGGGCTGAAGGGGCTGCTGGAGCGCTTGGCTGCTGCTCTGTGACTCCGCTGGGGTCTTTTTGGGCTCCTGAGACAACTTGCTTGCCTTCCACACGGCTTTTTCTTCCGCGACTCCTTTGGCATCCTGGAACTGAAACTTGTGCTGCTTGGAGTACGTCAGGGGGACGCCAAGCGACTGACCCACATAAAAGTAGGGATACCGCAGCGCCTGGATAAAGGACGAAAAGCAAAGATCACAGTGAGGAAAACATGTTGCTTTCCCCCCCGTTTGGCGTTGCAGCGCACGATTTTAAACAGCACGCCGTTGCACCTGAGCGGCATTTGGCCTTTTCTTGGGATCCCACTGCAGCATGTCTTTCATCAATGTGATGGCTTCGTCGCTGGCATTGGGAATCAGAGAGCTGAGGCAGGTGGGGACGCATTTGGGAAAGCGGAAGTTCATCGAGCTGGCTAAATTATGGCCCTCGGGCCAATCTGCCTGATATGTTAGGAGACATGAAGACCCAAAGAAAAGCAAATGTTTACGTTGAACAGCCGGACAGGGAAATGCTTCTCGTATGCCGGCTCACCTTCTTCAAGGTTCCCAGCACTTGACAGATCTTGAAGATCTCATCCACCTCGCTGTTGCCAGGAAACAAGGGGCGCAGTGTGTACAGCTCCGCCATGATGCAGCCCACTGCCCAGATGTCGATGGGTGAGCTGTACGAGGTGAACTTGAGCAGGATTTCGGGAGCTCGGTACCTGTTCAACCAACAAGTCGTACTTACAACTTGTTTTACTGTTTGGCTCTCAATAAAGCAGCATTTCATATGGCATACATGAATGTGTGTGTGTGTGTCTGTACTTGTACTTCTCACATTGTGAGGACCGGCATGAGTTTTTAACCAACAGAGTGAGGACATTTCGACGAAAAATGTGTGTGTGTGTGTGTGTCAGTCACCATCTGGTAGACACGTAATCGGTGTATGGCGGTTGAGAGCGGATTTCTCTGGCGAGCCCAAAATCTGCAATCTTAACCAATTCCGGACCAATGCAGAGCAAGTTCTCCGGTTTCATGTCACGGTGGAAATACCCTGGAAACAAACATTGAAAACTCTTCCAAACGCTTTTTTGGGCACATATACAGAACAGTGCAACAGTATATACTGTCATTTACAATGACAGGCAGGCTTTTTGAAACTTTTTGGAGTCTTAATTTAACACAAGGTCACAGATTCAAGATGGCGCAGAGGAGAGAGGAGAGAGGAGCGTCGGCGCGGAGCACAGGATGCATATTCGGAATTGAGAGTCGGCGCTTGGAATTGAAGCCGATTCTAAAATGGACAGAAGTGAACCAATCTTTTTTTTTGGGGGGGGGTCAATGGACAGCTTCTTGGGTTACTCTCCAACTTAGCTCATAACCGACGTGTTGAGAACGTCATAGGTGTTTCCAGCATGACTTTCTTACCGTGTTTGTGCATAAAAGCTAAGCCGGACAACATTTGAAACATGATCTTCCTGATCTCGTTTTCGGAGAACATTGCATAGTTCCTGAAATAAAATAAAAAACCGAATGAGCGAAACGTTGACGTGATCCCAGGTAATGTTGCTTTCAGATGAAAATGACACAAAGCCACGAGAAACTGGACCGGAGGCCATGTTTACCTCTCATTCATGAGCTGGTACAGGTTTTTTCTCATGTACTCGAAGACAAAGAAGAGATGGTCATTTTCCCTTATCACCTCTTTCAGTTTTATGACATTGGGGTGGTTTAGTTTCTTCAGCGACTGCACAGACAAAACAAGAGTCATCGGTAAAAAAAAAATAAAAAAAATATGGAGGGGCCCGCCTTCAACTTTTTTAACTCGCCTTTGTGGCCCAATCAAATGTCTTTTTTTTTGGCATCTCGCGGGCCGCTGAAAAATAGATGGTGGGCCGCATTTGCCCCCCCCCCCCCACACCCCGACCTAATGTCAAACGGCTCAAATTCTCACCTTCAACTCCCTCAGATTCATGCACTCCTCCCAAGAATAAAACTTCCTTTTCATCCTGAAAATGAAATTTGTTTTTTTTTCAGGTATTATTGTTATCAACGCAGCATTGCATATACAACTAAAAATGTACTTCCGATGGATCGCCAATACATTTCGAATGGGTTTCCCTGGGTTGTGAATACAACAGATTTGTTGTCTGGGGAAATTAAGATGGGCTCCTTTTAGGCGTCCTGCAGGTGAGTCGGTCTTCGTCCTGTCCCATTTCCTGCTGGACCAGCGTTGCGTCATCGTCACTAATAAACGCGGGCGGCTGTTGGCAAACGCTAACCTGTGTTTCCAACAAAACTCACAACAGCTCCGCTTACCTTCACTGGCTAATTGCAAATGCAAACAATCGAATGAAAAGTTGCCATAAGTGATCCTGAGCTGACACGTCGTTCAGTTTAAGAACGTAAGCCTGAGGATGAGCCAACATGTTTCACTCTGCCCCCTGAGCCCCCATCTTAACACTATGCTGTCTGACCTTTTGACATCTTCCAAAAGGTCATATAGCTGCGGCTCACCTCTTGATGGCAACCAGCTCGCCAGTCTCATTGCTCTTGCCCAGGATGACACTCCCATAGGTGCCATCCCCCAGCTGTTTGAGCATATTGTAGCGGTTCATTTTCCACGGACGCCCCCCTCTCGGCCCCCCTTCCTTAAGGAAGAACTTTTGCAGTGCAACCCACGCTCACTGTCCTGCAAGGCATCACAACACAATTATTATTTTTTCAGATTGGCAATCAGCCATCTCCTCTCTTTTAAAAGACTGACATGCAAGTTGTGCGTTTGTCCTTTACCTGCCTTGCCTTCTGAGAAGATTCGACTGTTTGGATGCTGTTTGTTGGGAATTATTCCTCTCTCAGCTAAACAAGAGATACGCCTTTGTCCGCAAACAACAATCCCCAGCGAGGGGAAATGGATTAAGTTGACATGTTGTTCGGAATGTGTGCCAGGAAACAACCTCAGAGGAGAAACTTGGTGGTTCTGAGTGCGGCAAGCTCTAAAACGGGAGCAGGTTGTAGGCGGGGCATCTTAAAGGTTCTTAGATTGCACCCACTTTCAATAAATCACATCTGAACTCAAATTTGTATGAAATCAAAGCCGTTTTACCGTACCAGTACATCGATTGTCCAGTGGGTGGCGATGATGCACCTCAACCGATTCCACAACCAAAAAGCTGCGGCGGCGAAGCGCGGTGAAAAGCCAGCAAGGACTCGCTCGATTGCTTTGGGCTGCCGACGTCGTCCTAACCCGGAAGTTGTTGTTATTGTTGTTGTTGGTGAGCAGCTGTGGCTCGCTTCTGCTTGTCAACCCACCGTAGCGCGCGCACACACACACACACACACACACGCGCAACAATGAGTGAAGCACAAAACGGGGAGTTGCGGGATCCTATTTCGGTTCACAACTTTTCGGAGCGATTTATGGAGCAGACGGTTCACTTTCACGTCATGAAGCTCAGCGGCGCCTTTTTCATCTGGGTCGGCTCGAGTCCACTTCTGTCCAACTTGGCGGTTTCAATGAGCAGCAAATACGTGAGTCCAAAGCGGATCGTCAACACGTGCCAATGACTTGGCATCAACTTGCTTCTCTAGGGGAAGGAAAAAGCTCGTAAGAAAGTGTCGTCACACGAAATGTGTTTTCCTCTTTGAATGTAATGCAAGTGATCACGAAGGTGATCTGATCTCATGTCTTCCTTTGTGACCACACAAAGGCCCCCCTCCCCCCTTTTTGGATCGCTCCCTTGTTCACTTCGTTGCCTACTAAAACGAAATGAATAAGTTCAAACCTAAAGTTTCTGCTCAACACCACTCTATTAAATTCTACATTGTGCATTTGACTTTTTAATGTTTTTATTTTTTAAAGGGGGGGGGGTCTGCCAGGCGAAAATGAAACGTGGAGTGAAAACATTTTGACATGAAATTTGTTTCACTACAGTTGAACCCCGTCTTGTCTTTTGCGCAGGACTCCATGCCGTTATCTACGTTAGTGATGGGGGACCCTTCAGAAACTGCTCCAAATTCTTTGGCACAGAGATTAGGTATTAACTGGATTCTTCTTTTATTTCATACAAAGCTGTGAGAGTTGTTAGTGCATTATTCCAAAAATGTTTGTTTTCCACACTGAAATTAAATCTACATGACAGTATGCTACACGATTGTGTCAAACTATTCTAAATCGTTCAGGTCTGAATCCGGACCACAATTGATGATCTTAAGTGATGATCCTTTTCAGCTGAAGTCACATAAGAAGATGGACCAACATGAGTTTCCACTTTGATGTTTGCACAACGCGAACTCACTCAAATGTGTTAAACAGAATGTGGAAAAAAAAATAAATAAACAGAGTCTTGAACGTACTAATTGTGTGTTTCTGTCTCGTTTTGCAGCAAAGAAGACCAAAAAGCAAGTCTTTGTTAGTTACAGTCTTCCAATGACCGACTCCAGCCTCTCTCTGCTCGTGGAAAACCGAATCAAAAAGGAGCTTGAGCTTCACCCGGGGAAATTTTGATTTTTTTTCACCGAGCTTCTTTTGTATGCGACTGTGGATGTCCACGGACCGGAACCGCAGGTTGTTCTCTCATCTCATGCGTTGCACTGAAATCCACCACACACACGATGACGTCCAGTGTTCTTTTATTGACACAATAAATTAGGTGATTTTATTATCAAAACATGTAAGCCTATAGCTTTTGGTAGAAATGCATCATTAAAAAATAAGACTTAAAAAAACAGTTTTGGTGGCTCGGGTTGTGTGTTGTTTTTCTTTTTTGCCCCTTTTCCAAAATACAATACATGCTAAAGAAGTACAAGGAAGATGTTGGATCCTACAAATCTGTCTGTAGTGGTGAGACAAAATATTTTAATGTCACTATATAAGGTGCTTTGACTATAATAACTGTCAGGTGATTAGGTGTATCACACATAATTCTTAAAACATGAACACTAAGTATTCTAACACCAGCCAACCCTGTTTTAGGCAAACTGCTCGATTCTAATCATCACTTGCCTTGATTTTTTGTCATTGTGCTTTTTTGGCTAGTTTTATCATAGGAGCAGGACTACATTGTTACCACGGTACAGGGGACACAGCGTGAGACATGGAACAGGTCATTTGCAAGTGAAATTGGGCAGCATGACAAAATATCAAAAACAACGGATAAAGCCATTTCAAGTGTCGAGACGCATCATAAGACTTATTCGAAGAAAACTTCAAAGTCCATTCAACGCTCACGTCTTTTTAGCATTAGCTGCAGTCTCGAATGGGTGCACACGCATACACGGTTGTGCCAAGGTCTCCGGTTGCTCACGCAACCATCATACACCTTCACCAACCACTGTCATGCTTACTTTTCAAATCAGCGTCTACACTGACTTGGGCTCGAAAGACAAAGTGCCACCGTCAAGAAAAATAACATGGGACTTTGTGCGCGTTCATGCACAACAGTGATCGTGGTTGAGCCGATCCCTATCTCTGCAATATGTTGGCTGAAAAACACAGATGCTTGATTGTGTCTCTCGACTTGCAGTTAGTGATTGGAAAATGGAGCTTCAAATTTGCTTCATGAAACAATTGTTATATTTTTTTGACTCCTCGAGGTGGCACTCTCTGTTCAATATGGAGCTGATTGCACATTTCTAAAACCCCTTCATTACACCAACGGTGCCACAGAGAGGAGTGAAAAAAATGCAACTGGTTCGTGAAGCAAATTTGAAGCTTCATCTTTCATTCACTATTTATAGTGCAAAATAACAATGAGAAGACGGCAACCGCTGCTTCATTTGTCTTCATCAGCTCCTCTGACCTGGGAAAAAGCCTCAAAAATCGAGAGCAGTGCACCACAGGAGACTTTTGAGAAATACAAGTCATGTCAAATATTTTGGCAATTCTTGAAAGACAAATTTTTACGACAAGTGACACATTTACCTTGATCAACATCACCTGGTTCCTAACAAAAGTGGTTGAATCCCAAGTTCAAAATGGCCTTCCAGTCCTGCTCATTGCCGAGGAAGTCAATGCAGTTGTGCTCAAACGCCATTGGCCATCGCGTGGTTGCCAATCACCTCGCCGCCGGTCGCCAAGGAGTAGGAGGCGGGTACCGCTGCCAGAGCGGTGGCTGCTGCTACGGTAGCGCCGCCCGTGGCGGACAGGTGAAGCGGGGTGTCGTGGACGCGCGAGTAGTCCCTGTCGCTCTTGGCCAGAAGAAGGTGCTGCTCGCCCGGGTGGAGCAAGGTTTGGCGGGTGAACGTCTCTCCGTCGGCCAGGGTCTCGGGCAGCGGCTGGCCCCGCGGCTCGGGGAGCAGCAGCAGGCAGATGATGCACAGCAGCGTGCAGCAAGCGAAGATCACGTGATGCAGGAAGTAGCCCTTCTGGTTGTGCAACTCCATGATGGGCGCCGTCAGCATGCCGAAGCCGGCGCTGGCCAAGACCAGACCCAGACCTCCACCCCTGATCCACGACAAGAGCATTGACTAATACAGTTAAACTGGAGTCTTTGGTGAAGACCCATGCCACCCAATTTGAAAATGGTCATAGCTCAGGCAATGGACAACATTTGACTTACAGTCAATAAAGAGTGCATCATTTTCAGTGATGGCGCTCACTCAGGCATGTATTGTGCGTGCAATAAAACGTAGGGGGATAAACCTGATTCCTAACGCCCTATTTACGAAAGGCACACATGGCTTCGGTTATCAGCAAGGGCTGAAAAATTGACTGGATGTCTATTGTTCTGTTGTTGTACTTTGCAAAGGTCTAGCGAGAGTAGAGGAGGGGACTGAGGACGCATCCCTGAGGTGTCCCCACGTTCAAAATGAGAGTGACACCATGGGGTCAGTTGGTGAGGAAGGTCGCATTCCGGTGCATCTTCGGCTGGGCCAAATATTTGAATTCTGCCATACGCCTCAATGAGGGAACCAAAATATTCATATTGCAACCCGCAACCACATGGAAAAATATTTGACCCATCCCTCTAATTTCATTTCTTTATATTGTGCAATAGGTGCACTGAATTTGTACCATTCATTCATTTCAATTCCAAATGAGTGACTCTTAAAACGGAATGAACCGCGACAATAAGAAGTGGGCCCCGCCCCTCGCCGATCTCTTGACAGCGTCCTCGTGATGGTCGAGCCTTACCTGATGACTGTCGGTGTGATTTCAGCGCAAAAGAAAATGCTGAGGGTGCTGACAGCATGAGACGAGAACATGCCAATGATGGAGAAGGCCACAGAGAATTTCCTCTTCAGACTGTCCCGCAAAACTGCTCCAAAAAGAACGAAAGGAAGGTAAGACAAAAAAAAAACAAAAAAAAACAATCGTCCGATGTGACCAAACGCAAAAGTTGCATCGTACCCGTGTCATAGCGAAGGCTGTACTTTCCAATCACTGGATGGCATCCGTGGGTGGCGTGTGGGGGCAGAAAAGAAAAGATGCTATTGGTGAAAAAAAATCCTACTGTACATTTTTGCGAATGGAAGCGTGGTGGACTAACAAGGACAACGACCCTTTGACCCGGTCAATAAAACTAGGAACATTTATCCCACAAGTAATCATAATGAATGATGAAAAAAAAAAAAAACGGGGGGGGGGGGGGGGGGAGCTGTGGCATCATCTTACAATAAGAACCAACTCACAATTGAGCAAGCCCAGCTGCAGGAGCGAGGCGAGGGCCGTGATGATCATGAAGGTCAGAAGGCCCCCGCGTCGGCCCATCAGCCCGACCATGGGGCACAGCGCCATGCACGTCGCCACGGCGATGCCGGCCATGGTGTAGTAGTCCGTGTGGCACAAAGCGGTGGGCTGGGCTTCCGGATCCATCATACTTCGGGCGAAGCAGTGGTGTATCCCGTAGCCCGTCAACCTGAAAAGAGGCACGCAAATAAGCAATGCGCAAGAGCTGACGTATGTCCGTCCGTCCGTCCGTCCGTCCGTCCGTCCGTCCGTCCATTTTCCGAACCGCTTTATCCTCACAAGGGTCGCGGAGCCTATCCCAGCTGTCTTTGGGCAGTAGGCGAGGGACACCCTGAACCAGTTGCCAGCCAATCGCAGGGCACACGTAGACCAACAACCAATCCGAGCTCACAATCACACCCTGGGACAATTTTCGAGCGTTCCATCAACCGAGCATGCAAGTTTTTGGGAATGTGGGAGGAAAGTAAAGTACCCGGAGAAAACCCACGCAGGCACATACATGCAAACTCCACACGGGGAAGCCAAGGCTCGGAATCGAACCAATGACGTGCTCACCGGCAGTAGGCCACCATTGAAACAGCCGTACTTTGTTTTGCCGCTAGGAGGAGCTGTTGGTTCTCAAATTCTAATTGAACGTTTGACATGGTGCTCAACTTCTTCTGTCTGTTTTCCTTTTCCTATTATCTTTGTGCAATTTGTAGGACTATGTTGTTAATAATATTTAGTATTTTATAAAACCTGGCAAGTGATCAGTAATATTTTCTGTTACCTTTTTAACCCCCATGCAGTAATGATCCCAAAATTGGACATTTCGGACACTTTGGACGATTTTGGACTGTTGGACAAATGGACACCACAGACAAAACAGTGAAATATAACTCCACCAAGCTGAAATTTTGCATAGGATGTCTATCGATGTCTTGGCCAATTCCCACTGAACATTTTGAGGGGTTGAAAGTGAAAAAAAAATGAAAAGTGAAAAAAGTTGTTGCACATTGGAAGAGGGACATTTTTGGGACGTAATACCCTTCATGCAGCCGCTTAAAAATACTGCATGAGGGTTAATCACGTCATCAGTCAAACAAGTAAGTGACTTTTTCCCGTGAGCTGCAATTGGGCGGCAACCCGTTTGGGGGGGGGGGGCACCCTGCGTAATGCCCCTCCAAGGCATTGGGGGCATTACGAAGATCAGATGTGAGGGTCAAAGGAGACTTACGAGTTGACACACAGCACCACGATGTTTTTCCACAGGTTCCTGGTGCTCATCATCTTCACGATGCAGGTCCGCTGGGGTTTCTTGTGCAGCTCCTGCTCCAGTTCTGCTGGACGACATGACACCGGCGCCTTGAGACGCCTTCGCGAGACTATCGTCATGTCACGACTTGAAATACAAACAGGATGCCATCACGGCTGTGTTTCCGCTCCAATTGGACTGCGACTTTGTTATAGTACATCTGGAATGTCATTTTTTTTCCATGTCCCACGGAAAGTTTAGGGATTTTTGTCAATGCCTTCCAAAGAAAGGGGGGGAAAAAAAATGTATGACAAAGTAAGACGAAAAAAATGGATTTCTTTTTCACCTGAAAGAACTCTGCTGGGTTCAGTCGCCATGTCAACTTGGTTCCTTCTTGCAATGTGCAGCATCATCGCTTTTGAGCGTCTGTAGTGCTGGGTGGTCAACAGCCAGCGGAACGATTCGGGAAAAATCCTGTCGCAATCGCAAATATGCGCAAAACGCCAATGATGTCAAAGGTCACCTTTTTGCAGATTGCCCTCTTGCGATGTGTGCGTTGTCCCGAGAAAGATTTTCTCGTGAACTCACCACACGTAGGGCAGCATCAACACGAAAGGACTGATGATGACAATCTGCAGGACCTGCCAGTCGTCTCGGTCCGGCCAGTTGCGGCACAAAGCGGCCACGCCGGGCATCAGGAGCTGCCCTGCGACCATCAGGAAACTGGCCACCATGGTCATGGAGAAACGCCAGGCGGGCAAGCAAAGCTCAATCCCTAAAATGAGGAGAGCAGGAAAAAAAAAATTGTAAATCTTGCCTTGAAGCTTTTTGACAGCTAAAAAAGAATATGAAGCTGCATTTTTTTTTTTAGGTGCGTGTCTATGGCAATGCTAAGCTAGGAGGGGCAATAGCATGACTTTATTCCGTGTGTATGTATGTCAAGGAAACTGATACGCTTGCAATTACGACAATGACAAAAGAAAAAAATGTTTTTCTTCTAATGTTTTGTCTTGCTGGAACACATTTTGGCATTGACGACAAAGTCAACCTCAAGAAAACTGGTTGCGAAACGTTACAACTTCATTTCAATGTCCACGTATTGCCTCTGATGGGAGCCTGGCCCCTTCCAACATGGCTGCCGTTTTGGCATCTTGGTTAGCACATCGTTTCGCTGCTCGTCTGAGTCTGCTTCGTCAGCTCATGCGACAAACACTGAAAATCTCTGAGAACAAGTTTGACCACTTCCATTTGAGTACAGTACTCGCCGTTCCGTAAGTATCAGCACTTGAGAGTGCATTTTTGTTCTTGCAATTGTGATTTTAATCAAATGTACAGAGTCGCAGGCATGACATTTGGGGAAAAAAAACCAACTTTGTGCACATGCTTTAATTAAAAAGAAAAGCCCGAGTCCCTGTGGTGGTTTCAACTGCCGCCAGCTCGATTGGGATATTGCACCCACACAGACACACTCAACCCACACAACAATGGCACAGACCTTTTGTTCTGAGAAGCAGAATGGTCGTAGTTGTGCTGATTATGTCAGTGTCCTCCGCCCCCCCCCCTCCCCGCCCTGCGTGTGGGCTCATCCTGGTATCGCCTCGCTCTCATGCCGACCGCTGCCTGTTCTTACCACTTAAATGTCTCACGCCATCCCCCATGATTACTCCTCCTGCTCCTCCCCCCCTCCCTTTTTCCTCCCCTGATTCATTCATTCACCAGGGCCTCCCCTTGTCATGGCAAATGAAACAAACGGTTGGCGAAAACAGAAACCGGAGTGAGAGTTGGGGCCACATGCGCCGACTTTGCGTCAGTTGTTACTCGCTCGCGGACTTGGCTGCGAGCGCGGGAGAGAGTTCACCCCTGTCGTACGACGGAGCTGTTCAGAGATGCGTCACGGTAACTAGAGTCAAACCTCGGTTTTCGAACGTCTCGGTTTTTCGACCAATTGGGGTTTCGACCAAAAATTTCGATTTTTTTATGCGTCGGATGACGAACAAATTTTGGTTCTCGAACAAACTGAGCGCACTTGAATGCACCATTTGACTCCTCTCGCCTTCCTTACACGAGGAAATGACGCTTCCTTGTGATGCTTTTCCATTGTGAGCAGACGTGTTCAGTCAACATTTTTATTTTAAAAAGAGCGTGGTTTCGGTTTTCGAACAATTTCGGTTTTGGAACGGCCTTCTGGAACGGATTATGGACGAAAACCCAGGTTTGACTGTATTTAATACAGGACTTAACCAGTAGGGGGCAGCATTAGAGTCCGATTTGAATGGGGGATGTGAAAGGCTCTCTCTCTTTGAACCCAGTTCTCTGACGGTAGGTGAGTTGAAATGAGAACGATCACCACGGAGATAAGTTCCCACCAGCTCCCACCAGGATGGCCCTGCAAGGTGCTCTATGAGCACCTGATAAACACGTCCCCAAAAAGGCCGCCATGCGCAAATATGCACAGAATACCCCGACCGCATCGGCAATATTTGGGCCGATGAGACTTTATTGTGGACCGCATGCTGCGGCGAGATAACCAAACGATGAGAGCTTTGAAAGGAAGCTCCGGAAAATAAGCGCGCGCGCGCGTGTGCTAATAATAACCTGGTTGAGCGGGGAAAAGAGAAGGCAATGAATCCGAGGGGGGGGGGGGGGGGGGCTGGAGAAGGAAGATTTCAGTGAAAATAGATTTCAAATTAGGATTCGGTGTTTCTGTTGGGAGAAAGAATGGAATGCGGTTGTCAAATGAGGGAGAGCAAAACCGTTTGGGTGTTTACAGGGCTGCAGTAACAACGCGAATGACTCTGTTCTAATTAAGGCCTTAATGCGGTGTTGGTGTCAACATGAGCTGTCGAGGAAATACTGCATTCCGTTATGCAATTTTGCACGTTGCAGCACACAGTGGGTGAATATTTCTTCTATAAACCAGCTGAAAATGCCAACGTAGCACCGGTGCTCAAATTGGTCAGCAAGTGATTAAAAACAAAAATAGTCATTGTTCCCTTCAAGAACATCGGCGCAGACGGACAAAGTGGTGCGCAAAAAGCTTTTCGTGTTTCAAATTCAGCATTTTGACTATGAAATGAGGATTGGATTCAAAGCGAAACAGAGCATCGGAATAAAATGTTGAAGATTTTGATTGAATCATTCCTTGAATCATTTTAGTCTTTGTGATCTCGGTGAGGCTGTACTTCCCTAGCCTCCCCTCGCCGCACGTCGCAGTGCCAGTCAATCACAGAGCACGTAACAGACAAGCACTGACACTGTGGGATTGAAAGCATGCTGGCGAGACAGGAGTCAGGCAAAAAACAAAAAAACAAAAACAAAAACAAGGCTATACAGTGAAACTTCTCTAGAACGAAACCTACATGGGCGAAAATACCCCTTAATGTGAAAAAATCTTCATGCATTAACACTATTCCCATTCTCCTGCCCCCCATATGACCCAAAAAACCCCCTGTTGTGTTATACGAAATCTTTTTCTCTGCTCTTACCTCGCGAGATATTCACTACAATGAAGTTTAATCCAACAGCGACCTGTTTTGCTTCGTTCGGAAACGGCAACAGCAACCACCACACTGGTTTACACAGCTCCGACTTTCCTGAACGCAACATACTCACAGCTGCTCTTGCTATTGGCTTACCGAGCGTCATCCTGGCCTCCGATTGGCCAAGAGGGACCTCACTGTTTATGTGTGTAGATACTGTAGCTTGATCCGTCCGTGGAAGATAGCGTGGAATGCATTCGATTAGCTGCTCAGAGTAAATTGCTTATGTCTCGACGGACATTCACATAAACGAACGTTTCCTGGAATGCTTTACTTGTTATCATACTAAAAAGCTTACGCTAACTGGAGCGCTAATTAGAGAGAATGCGAGTTCCATCGCGCTAACTATGGCCATCGAGGACGACGAAGCGTCCCGTGGCTGGCTTTAAAAGTTCATCAGCTGAGCAATGCGGTCTTGGGTGGCGATCGAGGGGCGGTCGAGTTAGAGACAGTGAGATAGTGGATAGAAAAGCCACCGGGATACCAGGAAGTATCTGTTATTGTTCGATTCAGACGCAGCATGAACGTTGCATTGCTAACATGGCTACAAAACGGACCTTTGATTGTCAAGAAGCTCAGACAAGAAGCGCTCTGACGCTGGGAGAGAGGGGAAAAGTGATCGAAATGAAAGACGGAGGAAGCAAAATAAGATCAAATTTGCTACAGTGAAAAACCCCCTGTTGTGAAAAATGATTTCGTTGTCGAGGAGTTTCACTGTATTTGAATAGAAATGATCACACAAATATTTTGTTGCGCTCTCCCTTCCCATCCCAGTGCACATCCCGCATGAGCGATCGCAGAGGGCGAAACGGGGAACGGCGTCGGCGAGGCAAAAAAGCAGACAGGGTAGGTGTCAAAGGCGTGTACTTACTGAGCACGTAGAGAGAGAGAGCGAGGCCCGCCAAGCAGAAACCCTCAAAGAAGCGCAAGGTGCTGAACATGGTGACATTTACAGAGAAGGCAACACTCAAACCAAACACCAGCATGAAGAGCACAGAGAGAATCAACACCGGGTGTCGACCGAACCTTGGAAGCAGAGAGAAGAAGAAAAAAAACAAAGTCCAGACAAAGTGTTGAAAAAAACGGACACCGACCGCCGACGAGGCAAATATGAGCCATCGTTTGCTCCAGACTATGTGGACTTCCTAGTTTGGGGGCAGGGGGGGTCGTTTTGGTCAGTAGGTCAAGTGAAGCTATTTCTTTACATGGTTTCCATAGTTACTGTTCCCCCCCGCCCCCCTCCACGAGGCAGCTCAGCTGGAGGCTCTGGGTGCAGACTAGGCCAGAGCGCGCAGTTTTTGGACATAAACGACCAGTTCACTTTCCGCTGGAATCAAATCTAACGCAGGGATGAACTAAGCAAATGAAACCGCAATTTTCTCGGTCCCCCATTTGTGACGTGGCTTTTTTTTGGGGGGGGGCTTTCCAACCAAATTCTTGACAACTCAAGAAGAAATTTGATTGTATTCATCTGACGACGTGTAAATTCTTGTCTTCTAATCGATTTTCATATTTGGCACTTTGACCTCTCGCTGAGTCAAACAGGACGAGATCCCATCTCCCAAATTTGACCGTCATTTCCTGGGCTCGAAATACTTTTGTCATTTAGATGGCAACGATTCATTCCTAATTAAGCTTTTGTCACGTAAAAGAGGGAGAGAAAAAAAAAAAAAAGGAACATACCAGTCGGCCATCACGCCCATCACCAGGTAGCCAAATATTGAGCCCACGAGCAATGAGAATTTGGCAATGTGGACCTTCCAGGCTGAGTCGCACACCAAGTTCCACTGTCAACACACACACACACACACACACAAAAAGCAAAAAACATATCAGAGTAGGGACACTTTTCAGGTGTAGAGTACAACAAGCACCCATTTCAAAACGGACAATCAATCCCAGCGGCGAAAGCGTTTCATGTCAAATCCGATGACAACACAGTTGAAAATATAGGACGATGGCCCGGGACGATCGGAAAACATTTGGGTAACATTTCTGAATTGAACATTTTCAAAATTGTGAACGTCACACAAGGACGCGTGTGTAGAAAAAATAAATAAAAGAAAGAAAGAACTGCGCGTGAAATGAGTGCTGGTCTTGCACAGAGATTTACAAACGACGCGCCACCAAGCAGCTACAGAGACGCAAAAGCGGGAGTACGTTCAAAGGTCGACACTTGGGACAATCTGGTTGTAATTTCGCATCGTTTTTTTATGCCGCAGGCGATGGATCACACCCGTTTTGGTGCCAGGAAAGTTTCTAACGGTTTGAGGTGATTTTGCTCTGCGGAACTTGACCTCGTTTGGCCAAACTGGGGGATGAGCTTTGATCGTCTTCATCTTTGCATCAATTGGAAACAAATCACCGCGGTCACTCAAGTCATTTTCAAGTCTCACTGCACGAGTATCTCTTGCGCGCCATCTGACGAGCAAAATACCGCGAAAAAAAAAAACCCCCATAGTCTCGCAATATGCAAATAGTGCAGATTAGCACATTTTATCAGGGCGACTCTCCAGCTCGGATTGAGGTCAGTGGGTGAGCGCCGTTTGTATTTGTATCGGATGCTCCTTTCGCCTTGGCACAAGGCAGTGGCGATGAAGCCAGAAATGATTTGTGTCCACTTCCCCCGGTCGAATTTGGGGGCCCGTGTGGTGCTCTCTCGTTACCTTGGTAACCACATTCTGGCTAAGTCCCGTGTGCAGCTCCAGCGTCCTCTCCTCGCAGGCGCACGGCAGACCGCCAACGCCGCCGTCGCCGTCGCCGTCTTCAGCCCCGGTGCCGTTGACTTGCGGCCAAAGCGCCGGCACGTCGTCGGTGCCGCCGAGCGGGTTGGGCGCCGCCGCCGCCGCCGCCGCCGCCGTCCACTGGCTGCCGTTCGCCGAAGGTTGCAAACACGTGCCGTTGGGCTGCGCCAGGAGGAAATAATCCGAGAACTGGCTAAAGCCGATGAACAACGCCGGGATCCAGGTCAGGACGACGAGCTGCTTCTGGTGCCTGCCGAACCCCCCCAGGGACGGCAGGACCGAGGCGTCGACGTGCGGCAGCAGCCTCGGCGCCGGCGGAGGCGGATCGAGCGGCGCCAAGCCGTTCTCGGGCGGCTGCGGGCGAGCGGCTGCCATCGCTGCCCGGCCCCACGGAGCAGCTGGCGGCGACAGCCGGCTGCAGGGCAAAGCCCCCCCCCCCCAACCCCCTCCCTCCCTCTCTCTCTTCAAGCCCCGTCGGACACAAAAGGGGCTTCACGTCGCAGATCAATCCGGATCGTAGCGACAACAACAAAAAGATTCCCTCCCACCCCCCAAAAAAAGCGGGTCTGTGGCGTAAGCGCGAATCACATTGCAGTTGTCCTCGTGTCCTCCGCGAGGGGTCCTGAAGCCGAGTCCGGGTGCAGAGGTCGTTTCAGAACGCCGGGGGGGATCTCCCGGAGAGGAAGGGGCTGCTCGGGCGAGCGCGGGCTTTGTGTTCCGCCGCGCGTGCACCCCCCACGGTGGGATCCATCCACGTGGAGCCGATCTGGGCCAGCCGGTGGAAGAAGGAAGGGAGAGAATTTCATCTAAACATCTGCTGCGAGGTCATCCGTGCAGCGCGCCACCAACAGGTCTCGTTCGAAGCCAGTTCTGGGGGGTCTTCAAGTGCAAAACTGCATCCGGGCTCCCTCCCACCGCCGGTTCAACAGCCGCTTTGACGCGCTCTGGGGTGGGGGGGTTACATTTACACACGCGGAGGAATATGTCGCTGCTGCCGTGTCGTCAGCGGGAGACTGGGCCGAAGGGGGTCGCAGAAATCGGGAGGAAAGGGGGGCGGGGTTGTGGTGCGATGTGGGGGCCGTCGGAGCGTCTGCAAAAAAGGGGCGACTGCACCAGTGGCGAGCAATCTCCAGGCAACAACGATCTCCTTTGTGCGGCTTCTTCCTCGAAAAGCGGACCAAAAATCCTCCGGGGGGGGGGGGGGGGGGGGGGGGCGTGTGGCACATTTATTTCCGAGCGCTGCGGAGGGATTTGTTGTGCGCGTGCAGTTCCTTGACTTTTGTAGCAATATTTTCTGGGTTGAGAAGACAATAGAGCGTTCGGGTAAGAAGGGGGCGGGCGAGTGGGATGTGACGGTGTTTGGCCACGCGGGGGCGACAAAGTATCACCAAATTCACGTACGTCCCAGGCGTCGTTTTCGGCACGGGAGAGAGAGCTTGGAATGGAGTGAGAGGGACTGCATGCTGGTCCTCATGACTGAGTGTGTGTGTGTGGTGAGGGGGTGGGGTGGGGGGGGGGGGGTAACCTTGAGAAGGAAGGCCGTACGTTTATCCAACTCTTTGCAAACGATAAGTTGTTTGAGTGCAAACGTCATTTGGTTGCCTGAATCTAACATCCTCCTCTTCATGCTCAGATGCTACTATGCAAGTAAGAGGGGGGAGGAGGAGGGGGGCGGGGGGGGGGCAGCTGAGGATAAACTAACTATGTGTGTGTCATCTGCCAGCCACACCCATAGAACACATAGCAGAGCGGGCATTCCTGTTGCCTCAGAAGAGAAAGTGACCCCACCTTAAAATTCTACTGAGCACGGACGGGATTATAAAGTCGTGCCCGAGGACATGGGATCATGTCCGCCATGTCCAAGTCCTTCAAAGATTGAACTGGATAAAGCGGTTGCGGTCCAAATAGTAGAACTGGTTGTTTTTAATGCAGGTGGCACCGGCGAGTGACTACAGTAGAGAGGCTGGCATGTTGTAGCACAGCCGCAAACACGTCGTTCATTTGGGGATGCGGGAATCTCCTCACCGCCTTTACGTCGAATTTTTTTGTTAATTATTCCACTGGGCCAGCATAAACAATTCCTGCTTTTGCTTGTTGTGCCGTAAGTTACTATTGCAAATAATTGATCTATTTGGCTCTGTAGGCTCACTGCACACTTTGCTTTGCACATTTAAAAAAAATATATAAATGATGTTGTGAGAAGCGACAGACTGGTCAGTATGAACCAAAGTAGGCGCAGACCAGTGCTTGACGTCACACATCTCGGAATGCGTAGGTCAGACGTAAACAAAATGTGTGCCAGATAAAAGCCCAAATTCTCAGGTCTATATTCCGTATTCATGCCATTCCCGTGTGACGTACCAGCGCAGAGTTATAAGCGATCAAATTTGAGGCTCAGATGAGATCGAGGGTCGGCAACACGCGGCTCCAGAGCCGCATGCGGCTCCTTAGCGACATTTAGTGGCTCCCTGGAGCTTTATAAAAAAAAATGTTTGAAAATGGAAAAAAGATTTTGTTAATAGGCTAATATAGCTCAAATCGATATAGGTACACGTCGCAGCTCCGAAAAAAAAGGAGAACTGTGGTGTTGTTTTTTTCAAAAAAAATGTCAACTTTATTTTGTGCTTTTAAACAGTCTCGACAGAGACAGACACGTCTGCGTCCGCCTCTCTCTTCTCTTCAACTCGAGAGGCGTTCAAAGACAGCCTCAGAAAAACGGAAATTAATGATCACTTCACTGACAGTAAGAAAAGCGAAAATAGGGCACCGAAACAAAAAAAAACATCAGGCGAGGAAATTACAAAATAAATCTATGTGGGCGTTTTTTGCAGCTCCAGAAATATTTTTTTTTTATTTATTTTTGTCCTATATGACTCTTTCAACATTTTGGGTTGGCGACCCCCTGGGCTAGATGGATCATTCCTGCCTGTTTCGCTGACGTTTTCCCAGTATCAGTTGTTGGCGTCCGACCGGTGACCCAGACGAGCTCGGGTGTCATTCAACGACTCTCTTTGCATTCAAGCTCTCCCTCCCCCCCCCGCCAGTCGACATCCCAGGAGGCGTATCCATGTCACCTTGCTGCACAGGTGCGCCACCGCCACAGGACCAGCTGCCCACCCACTCAACAACCGCAGTCCACACCGAAGACGCATTTGCGATTCACGGCCGCGTTTCAAAACCGGAGCTTTCAAAAGAACCTTTTATCGCGCGCGCCCTGCGAATGGCTGGCAAACCCGTTGGGGGCTAGGCTCTGGCCCGCCCGCGACCCCCCCACCCCCCTGAGCAGAAACGGCTTTGAAAATGGTCGATGGTGAACACAGAGGCTCCCAAGTAGGGCCACACCGAGTGAGCTCTCTGAGGAAAGTGCGTTCAGTGTCATGAAGGCCAGCTCTCAGTCCCTCTCACATGCAGGTACAAAGCACTCAACTTTCATTCTTCCGCCTCCTCTGACTGCACCACAATGGGCTCTTTATAACCTGCCACTGCCACATATGAGCAAAAGGCCCCTTTTTCCTTTTGTTCAGATGCACCTTTTGACCGGTTTACTGCAGGGGTGTCCAAATGTGTTCGTGGAGGGCCGCCTGCAGAAAAAATGCAAGGATGAAAGGGCCACTTCAAATTTTTTGAAACACGCTAAAAGTCATTCAAGAAAGCAATTCTAGATGGTTTGGATTGGTCAGCAGCTTTTCGTTCAAGGTCTTGAGGCAACTAGTTGAAGTTTTTTTCCAAAGTTTATGGGGTGGCCAACAGCCCTTCTATCTCGCAGACTAGATCCGGCACTGCACCGAACAGCTGCCGAATCCCATCTCCACCTTCAGAACTCCAAAAAAAGAGCAAACTGTAAACCATTTTTGCCTCTAAAATGGAATTCTCTTTCTTCACTACAGTGTTTTGAAGATAAATGGTGTTCTTGTTCAAATTACAAATACAGTCAAACTTCGGTTTTCGTCCATAATACGTTCCAGAAGGCAGTTCGAAAACCGAAATTGTTCAAAAACCGAAACCATGTTTCCCATTGGAATCAATGTAAAAAATTGTAATCCGTTCCAAGTCAAGAAAATAACCAGGCTCTTTTGAAAATAAAAATGTTGACTGAACACGTCTGCTCACAATGGAAAGCAACATGAGGAAGCGTCACTTCCTCGTGTAAGAAAGGCGAGAGGAGTCAAATGGTGCATTCAAGTGCGCTCAGTTTGTTCGAGAACCGAAATTTGTTCGTCATCCGAGGCATAAAAAAAACTGGAAATTTTTGGTCGAAAACGAATCGGACGAGAACCGAGACGTTCAGAAAACCGAGGTTTGACTGTAGTTTATTTGTACCTTCCAATACAGAGAAAAGTTCGGCGGCACATCTATTTTTTTTTGGGGGTGTCATGGCACCTCTTTTTCTGACAGCCTCCCTTCTCACTCCGCCCGTTGACACCTTTTTAATTAATAGTGCGCGATAAAACGTCGGGTACGGAGCTCTGTTTTATCAAGTTCCGCCTGGGAAAAGCTGTCAAAACAGGTTATCTAACTTGACGGGCGCTGAGGAATGCTTCTTCAAAATCATTTGCCGTGAGACGAGGCTGGCGTCAGCCAGAGAGTTTTTGATTAAAGAGCCGTCACAAAAGTGTCGACGAGCTGGGCCACATGCTATTTGGCAGTAAATGAAGACTAACTTCACTGACGCTACCCACAGTCCCGCCCTCCTCCGAAAAAATAAATAAATCACAATTTTACAGTCTGGAAATCAATCTCTTTTCGGGTTGGTTGCTTGAATTGGCGTCAACCTACGCCAGCGTTCGTAATCCCCCGAAATGGGTGTGAATGTGAGTGCGGATGGCTGCTTGTCTTGCATGTGCCACAAAAGTTGATTTGGGGATGGGTGCAGCGGCAGGCTGAGGTGCACACGTTGCGGGACTCGCCTCCCCCCCCTCCGTGCATCAGAACAAAAGCTTGGCTTCTGTTCACCTTGCAGCCATCAGCGACGCATCCCGAGCGTCACAAATGTTGAAATTAGCTTCAATGCGCATCGTGCAGCACTTGAGTGACTGTTGTGCGTACACATGCATGGTGGTTCCCGTCGAAGTCAGTCACAGTGACAAGTTTCTGCTTCCCCCCCCCCCCCCCCCCCCCTGAGATCTCTAATTCCTGAAAAGCCACACCCTGACCAAGGCAATTAGCTTCCAGCGCTCAATGTCACCTTTGCCAAAAGACTGAAAACTTTCCCCCCCTTGCACAGCAGGTTGGCCATGCGTGCGAGCTGACATGATCATTTTTGTCACACCGTCGAAAGAAAAAACAAACAGGAACAAAATAAATGCACCAACATTGAAGCGACAGGGACAGCCCACAAAAAAAAATAAAACCAGGAAACTTAAATACAAAACACTGATGAGACACAGATAAAGCCGGACAAGAAAGTTGTGGCCAAGGGGGAGCTGATTGGACCCGTGTGCTGCAGTCGATGTGAATACGTTTAAATAACGCAACATTATTTACAAAAGTAATATTCCTGAATATTTATTTGACTTTCAACCACTCGGGAGGTTCAGTGGCATCAGCGCTATACATACACATATAGTTCTTTTTTTTTTTTTTCTTTGGATTTTTGCCCTCTATGGACAATAAAAGCGGTACTGTGCTATGACCAAAACATGAAAAATATATCTATATATATATCAACATGCAAGAATTGGAATATTTCATATCACACAAAAATCACGCAAAAAAATCGACAAAATCTACAATTTTTGTAGATTTTTGTGTATTATTTTTGTAATAAGCAAACAAGACATCCCTCCATTTTCTGATCCGTTTATTCTCAAGAGGGTCGCGGGCCTGTCCCAGCTGTCTTCGGGCGGTAGGGGGGGGGGGGGGGGTGTACCTTGAACCAGTTGCCAGCCATTCGCAGGGCACACACACAGACGACCAACCATCCACGCTCACATTCACAGCTAGGGACAATTTCGAATGTTCCATTAATCTGCTGTGCATGTTTTTGGGAATGTGGGGAGGAAAGCGGAAAAAAGCCACGCAGGCACGGGGGAGAACATGCAAAATCTGCACAGAAAGGCCATGGCCAGAATCGAACCCTGCACCAATGAACTGTGAGGTCGACGTGCGAACCGGTCGACCGCTGCGCCGCCTCAAATGAGACAGACAAAGAAGACAAAAAAAATCAAGTCTCATCGTAAATGGCCCAGTCGAGTAATTGATTGGCGCACGCAAGTCTGATCCTGTCTCTTGGATGCAGGAATGAAAGGAAGCTGCACGCCAAAACACTGCCGGCAGCAAAATCCACCACAAACAACGTGCTCATGCAGACTCGTTCAAATGGAGAAGCATCTCCGGTGCCGCAAAAACGGAGCGCACGGTGTCGTTTTGAAAGAGGGCCCAGCTGCGGTGGAATGCTGCTCTGCAAACGCCCGCTTTCTGTGCGAGTACGACCGGAGAGCCAAGAAAGGGAGTTCTTCCGTGTCAACTGCCGCGGGGCAAAACTTCACGACAATGTGGGCCTCCACTTGACGAAGAGCAATGTGTGGCTTTTTTTTTTTTGTGTGTGTTTGTTTTTTTGTGTGTTCGTGTTTATGAATTGCTTGCTGCACGAAGGCATTGACGCAAATGTCAAGCTCGACGCAGCTTGCGAAAGCAGCCGCGTAGAAGAGTCGTGATGGAAAAGCGAGCTGGACAATACAATTGTGCACTTTGCCGTTTATGTCTGGAGTGCAGGTCCAGACGTAACTTATGATCGCACTCTTTGAACACACACACACACACACACACACACACACACACACACACACACACACGTTAGATTCCTCAACCGCCGGTGATATTAGGATGCTGGGTGGGCCGCTGCCATTTTGGGGGGAGAGGCGGGGCACCGCTCAGCAGTGAAGAAGAAGGGCGAAGCCCCCGCGCCACAAGGCCCGCTGCCCACTTTTTCACATTGTCTGCAAAATTGCGCCTGAAATGCGATGGAACGATATCGTTGTCGTCAATGTTTGCGGTGAAATGAGCTGCGAGAATGAAGACAGAGTAAGGATGCAGTCAAACCTCGGTTTTCGTCCATAATCCGTTCCAGAAGGCTGTTCGAAAAACGGAATTGTTCGAAAACCGAAACCATGTTTCCCATTGGAATCAATGTAAAATGTTTTAATCCGTTCCAAGTCAAGAAAAAAACCCACGCTCTTTTTAAAATAAAAATGTTGACTGAACACGTGGGTGGCCCGGTAGTCCGGTGGTTAGCACGTCGGCTTCACAGTGCAGAGGTACCGGGTTCGATTCCAGCTCCGGCCTCCCTGTGTGGAGTTTGCATGTTCTCCCCGGGCCTGCGTGGGTTTTCTCCGGGTGCTCCGGTTTCCTCCCACATTCCAAAAACATGCATGGCAGGCTGATTGAAGGCTCCAAATTGTCCCTAGGTGTGAGTGTGGGCGTGGATGGTTGTTCGTCTCTGTGTGCCCTGCGATTGGCTGGCAACTGATTCAGGGTGTCCCCCGCCTACTGCCCGAAGACGGCTGGGATAGGCTCCAGCACCCCCCGCGACCCTAGTGAGGATCAAGCGGTTCGGAAAATGGATGGATGGATGGATGAACACGTCTGCTCACAATGGAAAGCAACACGAGGAAGCGTCACTTCCTCGTGTAAGGAAGGCGAGAGGAGTCAAATGGTGCATTCAAGTGCGCTCCGTTCGTTCGAGAACCGAAATTTGTTCGTTATCCGAGGCATAAAAAAAAAACTCGAAATTTTTGGTCGAAAACCAAATTGGTCGAGAACCGAGACGTTCGAAAACCGAGGTTTGACTGTACTTGGAGAGACCCCCCGGCGCATAGTTGCTCTCCTTACACGGCGCAGGCACTCAGCTCGACTTTGCTGTTGTAAACTTACAAATGCTTCCGGTTGTGGCCCGGGGACCGTAAGGTGATGACATCACGTGCAATTTATTGATTTCTTGGGGATTTGAGGAAAAAACACTCAACACAGGAGACCAATTGAAACTGTCAAGGTAGAGGGCGTTACAAACAATCCCGAAAATATTTGCCGTTATCTTAAAAACTGAAGGGAGAACCCCGGACTACATGGTAGGAAAATGCGGTCAAATTTGCCTGATGTAAGAATGCATTTTTTTTCTTTCTTTACGACTTATGCGATCCTCATCACGGCCGGCGCGAAAGCAAAGCTGCTCGCACGCGTTGTTGTCAAACTCGTTTCCCCTTCGGCCTCCACCCACAAACTGGCTGCGGGCAAAGTGTGTGCGTTGTGCAAGCGTGCACGGAAAATAGCACAAGGTTTGAAAATCACATACCCGACATGATGCATCATAAATTAATATGTATGTCCCAATTACACAAGCTCTCATTATAATACCAAAACGGCAAACGGGAGCGCGCTTGTTGTAGCATGTGCATCATCGGGAGTAATATTTCGGGCATTTGCAGCGCAAACCCTGAGATGAGCAATGCGTAGACTTGCCGCCGATAAACTAAAGTTCAGCTTGAATTAACACGGCAGCTTCTGACATCACTCACGAGACCACGCCCTCTTGAAGGCGCAAAACACGCAAACAGACGGCAGTTTGCGTGCGTGACTTTTGGCTTTGTCGCCGTGCCGAGCACAACACAGACTGCCGTTGATCCAAGGAAATCGTTTGTTGCGTGTTTGCAGCGCAAAGGCGCGCCGTCAAGACTGGTGCAAGATGGCCGGATTTCTTTTCCACAATCGAAATTTTAAAAACATTTTGAAAAACAAACAACAACACTTCGTTCGCCAATTTGCAAATCCAAACCTTCGAGCCGCACGTGTGCAAGGGGTCGACTGTAGTTTTGAGTTGTAATGTCGCCATTGACCACTAGATGGTAGACATGGCTCAGCTGTCCTTACGCTGGGGCTTATTCTGCCCAATATTTTAACGCGAGTACGACTGGTATTTTTTTCCTCTGGGTTTGTAAAGATATGCAGGACAAACATAGCAGGTCGATTCTTCTGTCAATACATGCACTGAGAAATGTTTTATCTCCATTTTATTTTTCAACACCGCTTATCCTGAAGAGGGCCGCGAGGGGTTGATGGAGTCTGTCCCAACTGACTTTGGGCACAAGGCAGACCACACTCTGAACGGGTCGCCAGTCCGTCACAGGGCACACAAACCAGCAATTTGTGGCCACATCCACACCGCCACTGAGTGGGAATCCGCCTTCCCGCTGCCCGCATACAAGTCAGGCGAGCGCACCACTACACCGTCAGCGGCCCAACTCGCGAACGAGCTCCAAGCGGTGTTGGGGCGTGCCTTTGAGCCACGAACAGTTCCCAGTCAACAGCCGACAACTGGGTCTGCAGGTACCCGGGTCGCTGCGGCTTTAAGGAGCCGCTTTGGGGACCCGGTTGGAGGTTGCTCAACAGCAGCAGCAGCAGCGGCGACCCGAAAGTCTTATCAAAAACCAAATATTTGAAGAGCCCATATTTTGCACATGCATGCACAGATTTGGTCCATAATTTAAAAAAATCACATTTTTTGTCATACATGTAGTTAGAAAGTGCATGGTTCTATATGTCGCACTGATGCCCTCCCCTCACAGAATTTAGCTTCCCCATCCCTTACCCAGAGCTTTAAATTAAAAAAAAAAACCAACATCCAAATGAACACACATGGCTCCAGGCCAGGCAAACATGGGAGGGGCAGAAAGAGAACGAGTTGACTCAGCAGGTTGGGCAGGAGGTGTGGTTACAAGAAACAAAAAACAAAAAAAACAAGGCACCTGGAGCATGGGTGCAGTCCGCTCCAGCGGGACCAGGAGCAGCAGCAGCAGCAGCAGCAGCAAGCAGGCGGATTAAGAGCCAGCGCCAGCGCCAGCGCCTCGTCTGTCCTCTACTCCGGCGTGTCATCTCGCGACCCCGGCCCCCGGCTCGCCGCCATGAGTCAGTACGGTTCTCACAACGCGCTGAGCATGAACATGAGCACGAACCGCAGGGCAGAGCCGACCACCGGGGGGTCCTTCCGCTACACCCGCGGCGAGTTGGCGCAAGGAGCCGGCAACGGATACGACCACTTTGTGGACTCGTACCACACGGTGACCAAGTCTTCTGCGGGAGTGGGGGCGATGGCGGGAGACACCATCGGAAGAATGACGAGCATGACGGGAGGCGCCATTTGGTACACTTTGCAAAAGGCATTTCGAGTTGACGCGCCGCCGCCGTCTTTTCTTCACGACAGCTGTAACAAAGCGCAGTAGCGGTGAACGTTAAAGAAGGAAATAAGATCGCGGAACGCAGAACAGGCGCAAACGCCTAACGAGACCATCGACTGCTGCTTTTTCGAGAGGCGTCGGTCGTTTTTTCCATCCGACGGATACGCACGACGGGTGGCATCGTATTTATTCCATCTTGGGATTTATGAGCCACGTCCGCCTCTTTGTTTATTTATTTATTTGCACTTGGGTAACTCCGAACAGCAAACGCGTGAATTTGCTTGCGCGGGATCGTAAAAGGGGAACCCGGTAAATTGAGACACCTGCAAGGAACTTCAAAGTACCGTAATTTCTGGACTATAAGCCGCGACTTTTTGTCACACGATTTCAACTCTGCGGCTTATTTAATGAAGCGGCCTATATAAAGACTTTTTTAATGGCCGCCTGTGTATTATAGGCAGGTGCGGCTTATAGGCAGGTGCGGCTTATGTGTGTACAAATCTTTTTTTTTTTTTATGTAGTGGTGCGCCTTATAATCAGGCGCGGTCTATAGTCCAGAAATTACGGTATCACACGACATCGGCTTTCCAATATTTTGTCTTTCCGCTGATTGGCAGCCGACGGCATTCAAGTCTCGCACCGAAAACTTTTATCTTCTGCCGCTCCTCCGTCTGCTGTTTAACTTTGTCCGCTACGACGTTAAGAACCGTGCAGCCATCATGGCGACTCATGACGACGATGAGTTGGAGTCCAGGTTTTGCATTCACAAAACGCAGACGAGAATTATTATCCTGACTGATGGCGATTGGACTTTTGTATTTGAGACGTTTTCATCGCGGACAACGGTTCTTACGGCGAGTCCACGCTGGTATGACGCTGCAGCGCACCACAATGGGCGCCGTTTTGGATGGCAATGACCTCAGTGAGGAACAATACTCAACGGCCGGGTCACCACACGGCTCTCGCGATGGAACAGTCAAGTTCTGCATTCCCAACAAACGAATTTATCGTTACATAGAGCGGGGGGAAATGTCATCATGGACCGTGTGCAACATTTTGTTGTCATGGCGCATTTGTGTTAAAAAAAACACACACACACACGCAAGCGACGAGATTCTTTCTTTGCTTTGCAGCGGCCTCACCGACATCCATCAGAGGGCCGTGTCGCTTCAAGCGCAGTGCCAGGAGGACCTGAGGCGAGTCGAATTTGCCCTACAGTCTGTGAGTCCATTTTTATCTTGACCTTCTTTCATTTTTTAGAAACCTGTCAAAAATCAGTTTGACCAAGCCTACTTTGTCAAGCCAAACTTATTATTCAGCCTATGTGAATTTTTTTTTTAAATGAAAACATTTCGTGTTGGTGGTGTAAAAAGCTGAATAAAAAATTATGTGTTCACTAAAATATTATTTTTTTAAAACATCTAAATTAGAAACGACAACAATTGCTGATACATTCTAAAATGCTTTGACATTTACGGAGAAAAAAAAAAAATCATCTCTCCCAAGACACCCGTCAAGAATGAATGTGCAGGAAAGAGTGGCATCTAGCGGCCAAGTCGCAGATTACAACTCATTCATCCCGCCCCGAGGAAGAAACTAAAAATATTTGCCCTCATGAGTGTTTTTCTTTGCCATAACGTTTACCTTTTTTTTTTTTCTTGGTACTTCTTCAGAGATTTCTACTGTTTCTGTGCAGATGAGATTCTTGGGATCATTTATTTGACAGCATTGCATCTTTACATTTCAATGTTGTTGTTGTTGTTTTTTTTTTTTTAATAAATCTTCAATGATGCACGTCAGGGAGGTAATATGGCTGATGCGGAGCAGCACATGCTGAGGGCAAAAGACACGATTGACCAACTGAAGGCCTACGCAATGGACCTGAGGCAGATGGGACAGCCAAGTGACAACGTTGTCAGAACGTAAGCAAGCATTTTCAATTGAATCCTTTTTTTTTGGGGGGGTGGGGGGTTCCATCACAAAAATTCTATGTCCAAAGAAAAAGAGTATTTATTTAGCTAAAAATGGAATTCTATATCTTATGTCAAAAATGAAGAGACTTGAAAACAATGTTGAGACTTTTGGCGTGTGCCATCAGACCTGACCTGACCCAAACCAAAGATAGAAATGTTGGGTTAGAAATCTTTTGTAGTTAAAACAAGGTACTGTACTATAAACCATTCGAAACACATCGCGGTATGATGCCTTGGACTTGTATGGAACTGCAAACGGCACCAAAACAATTCTTGGATGGTTTATGGAATACTTGGCAGACAGACCTGAGCATTGGAATTAGCAATAGCTTTTTAGCCCATTGGTCTTCAATAAAAGATGATTCGGTGCGTATCTGGAAACACGGGGCGCGATACGATTCAAGGATGCTCCAGTGGAACGATTCAAGTCGAGGTGATTAAGATTCCGTTCGAGATGGTCCGCCTCGAGTGGCGAAGATGCAATGAGCCTCCTGTTGTCATTTTACAATATGAATGAACTCTGATCCAAACCACTCGAAAGCGCTGCCGCTAATAACTACCTGGTGCTGCAAACATGCCAGCAGAACACATGTGGGCTTGGACAGTAACCGCAGGCAGTTGCAAGTATTCCCAAGCGTCCCGCCTCTCCATTTCTATCCGTCTCTCCCCAGTTGGGAGATTTGTAACGATCAGCTGAAGGGGGTCCACTTGGCCATGGCTGGCTCATTGCAAAAGAGGAGGAGTGTGAAAGCAAGCTCTGGTTCTTGGGAGGAGCCTGGGAGGAGCTTCCAAGACGCCGTGGCCTGGATTGCGCAGCAAAAGGTGAGCAGAGTCAGCTGACCCCGACAGACGACTCGCAGAAAATGTTGCGTTGGGATTCACGTGGGCGCATAGTTTTGCAAAACCCGCAGGTGCAGAGATGTGCAGTGTACTGATGTTTTGTTTTTTGGACAGCGTCTGATTGAAACTACCTACTGGGGAGAAGACCCCGCTGGCATCGAGAAGAACCTCAACAGCCACCAGAGGTTTCACAACTCGCTCCAGAACAGCCCGCAAGTGGACCGAGCCCGGAGTGACCTGGTGGGTCATGTTGTTGTCACTATTCCAAACCTTGCCGATCGTAGAACCAGCAAAACCATCTGGTCTTTCCGATATAGACAGTAGTTTCTCCTTAAATAGTCAACGTTTCCATCCGTACAATCCGTACAAGCTCTCTGAGCAACTCTCGGGCCACAGCGAGCAACATCAGACACGCGCACGACGGCCTAAGCAGTTTCACACCTGTCCAAAACCTGAGATCCAAAAAGCGGACATGATGTCGATAAGTAAGCACAAAATTCCAGCAACTAAAAGCCTACTGACTACTCGCTGAATATCATCCGCCAGGTTAAGAAAGGAGACAAAGGAAACCTTCATGCTTTGGACCAGGAGTGGGACAGTCTTAAGGTGAGCCAAATGCCAGTGATGTCTCTTCGCGGTGGCGAGCGCGTTCATGAATCTCCCGATCTCTCCATCTGTGGCTGCAGCAAATGTCATTTGCGCGGATGCGGCGGCTGGAAGACCTGCAGCAGATTATTCAGGAACTCTCCAAAGAGATCATGTGGGTCAACGATAAGGAAGAAGAGGAGTTGATCTTTGATTGGAGTGAAAAGAACCTCGAGCAGTACATCCCCCGGAAGCAAGAAAGCTACTCCGTTCGTACCAACACGCGCACATTTGCTACACAACACCTCGAAAGGAGAAGGCGCTCCATGTAGCTTTTTTGTGGAATTCAATTCCAAGACACAAAGGCCTTTTATGAAGGGCGGCGAGTCTCGTTAGGAGCAATTACATGGGTCAGGTGACTTTTTGGCAGCGTACCCAGTCGTCCAATTAGCCGGCTAAACCGCCAACGCTCTGCGCTCCGCAGAAACTGATGAGTGCCCTTGAGGAGAAAGAAAAGCACCTGAATAAACTGAAAGTGAGAGTGGATGCCCTGCTGAAGAACAAGCACCCGGCGTCGGACAAGATCGAGGTCCGTTCTGTCTGATATGGAAGCCGTTCCAACCGATAGCCCGCCGGCTCCTATTTGTGGCGGCCGCACCCTCGCTGACGCCGTCGGCATATGTTTTGTTTTCCAGGCATACAGGGACACGCTGCAGACTCAGTGGAGTTGGCTCCTTCAAATTACCAAGTGCATTGACGTGCATCTGAAGGAGAATGCGGCATACAACCAGGTCATTCGCGGCCAAAGCCATCCGTCGCTCTTTCCTAAAGTGGCCAGAGAAACCGTTTAATGATGAGCAACTTCCACTATGTTAGATACACCATTTCATTTGTAGTGTATGCCTCCTTTTTTTAAAAAGTTTTTTAAGGAGGCAAATGAGACATACAGAACCCTCCAGGCGCAACAGGAATCCATTGGGAAAAGGTTCACCTGTGACAAGAACACTCCACTGGAGAACCTGCTGGAGCTGCTCAATGGATTGGAGGTACAGTTTATTATTTTATTTTTTTTGACAACAATAAAAGACGACTGGAATTAAAACTACTGAATATGAAATTGACAGTATGCGTCACGCCGGCAGCGTTGGGCACAGTTGTTAGTAGAGCAATCTAGCGTTGCTTGTCATTGAGGGGATCTGATCCTTTGCAGAGGTTTTTCCGTCTCACTGTAAATATTTGTCACTTTATTTTGAAGAGGGAGCGAGAGACGTTAAGAGATCAGAAGAGGCAAGTTCAGCATCTCGTGAACAAGTCCAAGAGCATCGTCAGACTGAGGTCCAGAAACCCGGAAGAGAAGAGCAGCCGACCTGTGATCGCCAAAGCCCTGTGTGACTTCAAACAAGACCAGGTCAATGTCTGGACACGTCAGTCTCAAACATATCCCCACTTTGAAGACTTCACACTCTTGCGAAACCACACTCACGCTCTCGGAAATACGGGAATGTTTTTCAACTGATTTGTACAGGTTGGAGGTGGACTCAACTGTATTTCTACCGCACTTTAAACCGACCACTGCTGTATACAAAGTGCCATACACGGAGCCAAAATAATTCAGACAAAAAAAATTAATAACCATGACAGCAGGAAGCACAAAAAACAGTCAAATTAAAATCAAGTCTCATGCCGAGTCAAAAGCCAAAGAATAAAAATGAGTTTGAAAGATGAGGGGGGGGGGGGGGGGGGCTTGTCTAACATTGGGACTGGCAACGGAAAAAGGCTCCTTCCGAGCTCCGAGAGGTCAGATGGGGAGAGGCCATTGAAAGTTTTGAAAACAAATCATAGCATCTTCAAAAGAACTCTAAAATGAAGCCCGTGAAGGGATGCCAGAGTAGGAGTGATGCGCTCCCTCTTAC
This sequence comes from Hippocampus abdominalis, assembly GCA_018466805.1. NCBI lineage: Eukaryota > Metazoa > Chordata > Actinopteri > Syngnathiformes > Syngnathidae > Hippocampus > Hippocampus abdominalis. The sequence goes on from CM031701.1 coordinate 21,355,948, forward strand.
GAGTACCAGTCGAGAGGCAGCATTGTGGACCGACTGGAGATGCTTGATGGAGGATCGGCTGACTCTAAAGTCAAGTGTGTTACACAAATCTGGCCAAGTTGTGACAAAAACGTGAATGAGTGTATCTCCAAGTGCTCATAAACAAAGGAGAGGCTGGACTTGAGCCAGCTGCCTAAGATAAAGGAAGCTGGATTTGACAACGGCATCAATTTGCCAGTCCAATTTTAAATCACTGTCCAGTTAAATTTGCATGAATAATAGAAAAACATTTTGAAATGATTTCTCTTAATACCTGTCATTTATATAACATAGAAATAAAATCCGATCTAGGTCAGTCGTTCAAGATGGGGCAATTGTGTTTGGTCTTGAAACTACAGAAGGTGATCTGTAAGGGTGACGAGGCCATCTTGAAGGACAACAGTCAGCGCAGCAAGTGGGCTGTTACGGGCCCGGGCGGGTTAGATATGGTGATCCCGTCTGTGTGCTTGATCCTGCCTCCTCCCAATCCACTCAGCATCAATCTGGCTGTCAAGTAAGTGAAACTCGAAACACATATGCCCCCCGTTTCCAGCAAGAGGGATGGGACAGGGTGTTTTTTTGGTTCGTTTTTTTCAATTGTATAGTTGTCTGTAAATATCCCAATTGCAACATACCAGTTGCAGTATTCGGGTGAGTTTGTGTTAGTTGGAGATAAACACACTGTAGTCTACTGAACTATTTTCATGTAAGGTCATGTTTTTTTTTTGTCTTTCCCACACGGCAGAGGAAATTAGTTGAGCATGTTACCTCGTATTCATTGGCGCTCTCCTGCGTTATGCCGGTCCAGTATGTGTCACGATACGATCATCGCTGAGGCTGCGATCATTCTCCCGCTAACGTGTCTTCTAGTAGAAAGCTGTGTGTTCGCCACGGGCGGTAACATTGTCAACTTAAAGCAAAAACACGATGGATTTCTGTCCGTTCAACAGAAACGAGCAGTGCTATGAGTCCATCATGTCTTTCTGGAACCAGTTGTACATCAACGTGAAGAGTCTCATCGCCTGGCACTACTGCCTTCTGGATATCGAACGCATCAACTCGCTCACCATCTCCATGGTAGGTGATGATGAATCTCTCTTTCATAGGAATTTGATCTTTTATTTCAGACAGCAAATCTATCAAATGAGGGCACAATCGTTGCATGGTTCAGGGTCGACATGTTCGCCCCAGTTCCATGTATGCAAACCCACGAGTATGCCGGGACTCATTTGTACACTGACAGTCTACATACCGTCTTCTAAAAACGTACAAAAAGCAACTCGAGGATGATAAAAGGCCCATCGCTCATCTCATGTGAAACTGTTTCCGATGTTTGCAGTTCCCTCCACAGTCAGACTTGTGTTGTTGTTTTCCCCTCGGCCGCGTGGGCCTCATGTTAGTTTTCATTCTTTTCAGCTGGCTCGGATGAATCCCGAAGAGTACTCGCAGTTTATCAACAGCCTGGAGACTCACTATGAAGAGTTCAAACGGAGTTGCCAAGGCTCCCAGATGTTTGCTGAAAATGACAAGAGGGGCATCGAGAGCCAGTTCAACGCGGCTCAGGCCTACTACGGGACCCTCGTGGTGCAGCAGTTGCCCATTTACCGTGAGTCATGCATGCTTGTTCAAGTCAACGCTTGCATTTTGGGCAAAATGGAGCACGGTGTCTTTTACTCTGCATGTTTCACATGTTGGACTCAACTCCATTTGAACTCTTCCTTGTTTTTTGGTTTTCTTTTCTTCATCTAGAAGCCCAGCAAGGACAGCATCAGCTCATTATAATGACGGCGGCTGCCGACGAAGATGCCAGACAGCTCGAGGAAGAGCGGCTGAGAACCGAGCTGACAAAAGTGAAGAGAGAGGTCGTGAGAGTGTCCAAGGCGGAGCCGCTGAAAAAGAAGGTGGCCTCATCTTCTCACACGTTAACAGAGCTGCAGGCACTCAGATTGAAGCTGACGGCAGCGGAGGGCTTGCTGAGTCAGCATGTTCACATCTGCTTGGGAGATGACGGAGCCAAAGACTGTGGCCTCAAAATCATACACTTGGAGGTCAGTGCAAACGGGCAACAAAAGGACAAGCCTGGAAAGGGTCCTGCTACCGCACGCTGATTGTTTTGGGGGGGGGGGGGGGTTGTATTAAAGGATGCGCAGCATGACGTCAACGCACTAAAAGAGGAGTACGCAAGACTGCGGGAGAATATTATGAAGGCGCTGGAGAGCATGAACGATTCAGATAAAGCTCAATTCTTACGCAGTGAGCTCGAAGTCATCACACAGCGTCTGGACAGTCTCGAAAGCGACTTATCCACTTACCTTCTGCGGTAAGACTGCGCAATCTTCGGACTCGTGTTTTTCAGTTGATGAGTGGCCAAGGAAACCACTCCGAAGCCCAACGCAAGCTTCATTAAGACGTCAAACTATCGCATGGTTTAAGTCTGTATGAAGCATTGAGACAAGACAATATAGCGGGATTTATCTTTCCCTCTGATTGATTTCTTTTTGTTTGCAGGCTGCAGGCTCTACGGGACCTGCTGCAAAGTATGGCACGTGCTGAAGATATCGTGAAAGTTCATGAAGCCAGATTGACAGAGAAGGAGACCACTTCTCTGTTGCCGGGAGATGTCAACGACTACTTGAGGACTCTGAAGGTAGATACTCCAGAGAGATAGACGGTATCGAGTGCCGCCGCTGTGCAAAGGACACAATTTGGACAAAAGTCTTGGGACACACCTTTTTGTGGGAACACGTTGAGCAAAGGCTGATTTCTGTGCCAGTGCGCATAAAAAGACTCCCTGACTTCATCACCATCAGACATCAATGACCTCCTAATTCTCTTCTCGGAGAATGGTCAACAATTCCCACAGATCTACTAGAAAGAGCCCGCTATACATATATAAATAAAACTCCGAAGAATTCCGTTCACCAGTGTGACCACGCTGTTGCTATTTTGCATGTGGCGTGTAGAATATTCAGGACGAGTTGGATGGGAAACGCGATGTTGTGGCCTCTATGGAAGCAGAACTTGCCAAGGCGCTCCACTGGAACGGCCAGGTGGGGGGGCACCTCTACAGGTGCGACATGATGCTGTCAAATTGCGGCGAGCAGGTGGGCCAACTGTCAGACCGCTGGAGACGACTCCAAGCGCAGATCGATACCAGGTACGGCATATTGAAATGTAGCCAATCAAGGGTGCAAGTAAAGATTCAGAATTCTCCACCTCCTGTGAATTCCTTCATTTCAGAGTGCAAGACTTGCAGCGTTACCTGCCTCAACTGGAGCACTACAAGCAGTCCAGCTCCTCCTTCAGTGACTGGATTGGGGACACTGGCAGAAAGCAAGCCATCCTGCAGGCCACCAACATTCAGAATGTTCAATCTCTCAAGGACCACATCAGCAGTCAGAAGGTGCTCCAAGTTTATTTGTCATTGTGGTGGGTGCCTACGTCACGTTTGTTGGGCCATCTGACATCTTTGTGTTTGTAATGTTGTCAAGGCTCTCAATGCAGAAATCAAAGCAAAGAGGGAAACCTTAGAAAGTGTCCTGAAAAACAACGATGCCTGTGTCACCGCCATCAAGGTAAGGAGGTCAACACGTCACTGATTGTTTCTGATCATGATGAACTCTTCCTGAGAGAGTGGCCCTCATTTATAATAAGTACCTGCAAAAGTAAAGAGATTGGGCGCGATTCACCAATGTCGGTAAGCGTTGACCTTGAACTGCAATAAATAATCATTCTACTCTCAATAGCGAGAAACGCAAACGGGTTCAAAGTCGACCACTCGCAGGAGTCTTCTCAATCACGCATTGGTGAATTCCAATTGTTGCAAATTGGGACGTACAACACATCTCTTTCCTTGATGATTCATTACTACCATCGAATATTGTCACTCAACTCAATTTTGTTTCTAGAGCTCTTGAAAACAACCACCTCTGTCAACAAAATGCTGAACAAATATATATATAATACAAATATCATTCGTGCAATGAAAGAATCAATGAACAACATAGACAGAAGAAAGCACAAAAACACTCAAACTAAAATTCACGTTTCATGCTGAGTCAAAAGCCAAAGACTAAAATGAATTTTAAGACGAGTTTTGACATCACGTCTAAAATGACCTGATGTTGTTTTCCAGGATTATGAAACAGACCTGGCCAGTTACACCTCTGGCTTAGAGACTCTGCTCAACATTCCGATCAAGAGAACAATGCTAAGATCGCCATCCATGGATCTTATTCAGGAGGTACGGCGGACAGTTGCATGTGTAACCAGAAGTTAAATCTGTCAATCTAATATGAGCATTTGTATGCGACACATGAGTCATCCCCGAGTGGTATTTCTCCTAGGCTGCTCAACTGCAGACCCGTTACATGGAGTTACTTACTTCGTCTGACAACTACTTGAAATTCATAGGAGAGCTTCTCAAAAACATGGAGGATCTTAAGGTAACAAAGTTTGGATTTGTTAATATTTCAATGAGGTAGAGATGTACACCAGAACATTTTTTTCTTATTTTTAAACTGAAGTGACCTTGAACGACTCTGCCTCGGTTCCAGATTCGAAGCACTCGGATTGACGTGCTTGAGGAAGAGCTTCGCATGTTGAGGGGGGCTCTCCAGGATCGCAAGAGCAAGAACAAGGCTCTCGAAGATGCCGTGGCGCGCTATCAACTCGAGCTCTCCCAGTCACAGGAAAAGCTGCTGTCGGTGGAGGAGATAAAGCGAACCACCGCTCTGCAGTGCGACGCCGCAAAAGACAGCCTCGATGACACTCACAATCAGCTGGCGGACCTCGCTGATCAGGTGACCCGCCTCAACTACTTGCTCGAGGAAGAAAAGAGGAAGAGGAAACTGGCAGAGGAGCGCTACACCAAACAACAAGAGGAGTATGAGTCTGTCCTTAGGAAAAGGCAGACAGAGTTAGAGAGTGTCAGCTGGTCCAAAGTGGAAGTGGAAAAGACGATGGGCAATCAAGAGCATGAGATGAAACAGCTGCGGCGGAAGCTCGAAGAGGAAACCTCGAAGGCGGCGGAGCTACGGAAGGAGATTTCAAAGGTAAGAAGCCAATGCGATGCAAAGATCGATAACTTAAAGCTTGACCATGACTCCCAGATCCACGTCAGTCACACCACAATTCAGTGGCTTTCGGCCCAGAGGGAGGACGATGCACGTCAGCTTCAGCTGCGATATGACAGGATGCAAGCAGAGGGGATGGTTATGGAGGAGGAGCTCAGGAGGCTGAAGATGGCTGCCGGCCACGCAGAAGAACGACTGAGGAGGGCGGAGGAAGAAGCTCATCGGCAGCGCTCGGTCATCGCAGAAGAAGGGCGTGCGAGAAGAGAAGTGGAAAATGAGATTGAGGTTTTGATCAAGCAGCAGGAAGAGCGAAGCAACAAGCACCAGGAGGCTCTGGCCGAAGTGGAACAGGACCTAGAGCAGAAGACCGAGCAGTTGGCCTATGTCACCACAGTCTGGAAGAAGAAGTGCGAAGGCGGAAAACTACAGAAGAAGGAAAACATGTGCTGGAGCAGACCCTGGCCGAGCTTCAAGCAAAGCTTGCCAGTTCGGCAATGGCTGCGGCCCAACTCACCGAGTGCGAAGCGGAGCGTCAGAACCTGCATTTGGAGCTGGAGAGGGAGATTAGGGATCGGAGTCGCGTAGAGGAAAACCTCAACCGGTTACAGGGCCGCGTAAAGGACATTCAATCTGTGCGAGATGGCCTTGAGCTTCAGATGGCTCACTCAGAGAAGCGAACCAAGAGGAAGTGTCGAAAAGAAGGCAGATTGAGACAGAGTTAGAAAAGACCACGACGACGATGAGAGAATACTACTGTGCCATGACCGCTTTACGCCAGAACCGAGAGCAAGTCGAGGCATCGGAAAGGAAAGGTGAAGAACGGTGTCTCATGATGCAGGAGGAACTGGAAAGAAGCTTGGAAAAAAACAAGACCTCTGTGGAACAGATGTCACAACTCAGTGCTGAGCTCAAAGCCCTGCAGCAGCAGCTGCTACAGGAGCAAGCTAAAGTTCAAGAGGTGACCCAAAGAAATGAGGGTCTGTGTAGAACTTTAGAGGTAAAAACTGAAGCTTTAAATATGAACTCTTCTGAAGTTCAAAGTTTGCAGGAGAAGACTGAAATCTTGGCCAAAGAGAGACTCAGGCTGGAGGAGGAGCTGAGGACAACCCGACACGACAACGCAGAGCTCTTGAGATTCAAAGAGGAACATGATGATGAGGTCTCCTCCCAAATTACGGCCCTAGAGCTGCAGCTGCAGGCCAGCGAGCGCCGCAATGTTGACTATCGCAACCTTGTCTCCGAGCTCTCCTTGGAGAGGGCCAACCTCAAACTGGAGACTGAGAAAATACAAATTCAGGCCGCTGAGGTACTTGCAAGTCCGATACCTGCCAGACTGCTCCCATCTTTCCAGATGAATCAAGTAGTCTTCACTGCCACTAGACCACTTCTTGATTGCTTGCATGAACCTCAACATCGTTCTTCTCTAGTAGCTTTTAAATTGATTGAGCGTCTGATTTCCCAAAAGTTTGAGTGGTGTCCATATTTGACCCGCGTGCAGTTGGAAGCACAAAATGTTGCCGTCTTCAATGAATAATCAATGAGCATTTTTTGCCTGCGCAGACCCCTGACTGGTATTTCAATAAGTTGGAACATCTATTTGTATATTTTATATTTCTGATTTCATTCCTACAGTACACACAGCACACCATGCATTCTATACCGAAACACGTAACGTTCCTAAAATTAGCGTACAAGTGGAATACTTTCTTCACGATATTGCAACCGAGGCCCACCAAAGGCATGCACTCTTACTGCGTACTTGAAGAGATTTAAAGACGACCTCCAGTTGACCGGCTTGAGTTTGGCAAATTGTTTTGAACGTGATTTGATTAAGTCGCAAACTTCTGCCAATTCTTGATTTTGAAAACCAAGAACATTTTCAACTTGATTCCGCACAGCACTGGCACTTTGGAAATCAGAAGTTGTTTCATCTGCACGTTGAAATGTAGTGCATGACTTGTCCTTCAAGTGTAGCCGATGGGCGTTCATCTCTCCGCACTGTTCTCTGCCCCCCTTACCACGATTCAAAAAGATGTGGCGTGCAACATTTTTAACTCTTTTGCTCATTTTTCATGTTTGCCCAGAGCTCCATCAAGTCACAAAAGTGATATGTGCTGTTTTGAAACCCAGAGAACATAATTGTTATAATTATCGTCTAATTATTTGATTTTACGAGTTACACTAATTACGTAAAATGAAATCTGACAAAAAGCAAACCGGCTCTGGGCCAAGTTTGTGAGTATGTACTCATTAAACGGTAGGATTTTTTTTTCTCCCTTCACATTAACTTCATGGGTTTTTTTTAGTTAGCACCTTGTGCATGAATTCATGTTCTGGATATTTTTAAACATGCCTGAATTGACCAATTTTCATCTTTTACTCTTTTTTTCCCCCACAGACATCAACCGCAATGCTCTCACTGCAGTCACAGTGCAGTGAGACTGAGAGAGAGCGAGATGCGCTGCTGTTGAAACTCCGGTTGTCTGGGACAAACAAAGATCACCTGCAAAAGCTGGAGGAGGAACACAGACGCGTGAAGCTGTCTCTTGAGTCTGAGCTACAAAAGAATCAACGTGTACAGGAGGAAAATGAGAGGCTGAAGAGAGATTTAAGTAACTGGAAGGATCAATGCCAAAGCAAGCAGGGTCTTGTTGATCAATATGATGCGGACAAGGACCGTCTGGAAAGGGAAAGGAGGAGTTTGGAAAGGGAGATAGAGAAGCTTCGAAATGAACTGAGTGACAGTGAGAAAACATATCGAGGGAAGCTGGCAATCCTCCAGAAAGAAGTCACAGAGTTGACGATTCTAAGACAAAATGCGCAGGATGAGGTCAGGAAAAGTAGAGAGCTACCAATGTTGGATCCCTCCGATGTCATTTTTGATGGCGTCCGCAAACCAGTGGCAGCAGGCCAATTGCTTGACTGTGGTATTTTGGATAAAGCCACCTTTAACCGGCTCATTCGAGGGCAAAAGTCTGTTCCTGACGCGTCTGACGACATCAAAGTTAGCCTCAAAGGAACAGGCCCAATAGCGGGGGTGATCATTGAAAACCCACAAGGTGACGGTTTGATTTATGGATGTCCCTATAAGATAAGCCTCAGTGAAGCAAAGAAAGAGCGCCTCCTACCACCGGATGCCGTTGACCTGCTGCTGGATGCTCAGGCAGCCACGGGCCACATCATTGAACCAAGAACTGATCAAAAGTTAACGGTCGAGGAGGCAGTTGCCGCCGGAGTGGTGGGCCCAAGAGACCAAGACAGACTTTTAGTGGCACAGGCTGCTGCCGTTGGCTACAAAGATCCCAGTGCAGTCAAACCACTTTCCGCATATGAGGCCTTGAGAAGGGGACTGATTGACAGGAAAACGGCACTGCGTTTATTGCAGGCCCAGGAGTGTGTTGGAGGCATACTGGATCCAAATCTCAGTGTGTTCCTTCCCAAAGTCACGGCTATTGGTCGTAGTATTTTGGATGAAAACCTCGGCTACGCTCTGACCCAGAATCCCAAGTGTTACCTTGACCCAGACACAAACCAGGGTGTCAGTTACGGAGATTTGAAGAAACGATGCAAGACCGAGGCTCACACCGGTCTGCTACTGTTGCCAGTCACTGGGCGAAAAGACCCCTCCAAATTGGTATTTGATGGTGTTCGCAAGACAGTAACAGCACAACAACTGCTTGACTGTGGAGTCTTGGACAAAGCGACGTTTAATCAACTAATCACGGGGGAGAAAACTGTCCCGGAGGTGTCTGTGGAAAAGCAGATTTTCCTCAAAGGGACCGGTTTAATTGCTGGGGTTTCAGTTGGATCATTCCAAAAAATGTCCCTAACTCAGGCCAAGAAACAAAGTATTCTTTCCCCCGAGAGTGCCGACTTGCTACTTGAAGCTCAGGCAGCCGCAGGATACATCATTGACCCACAGACGAATCAGAAATTGACCGTTAAGGAGGCATGCGCGAGAGGTGTCGTCAGTAAGGAAGACGAATCCAAATTGTTTGCTGCTGAAGCTGCTGCCATAGGTTACAGAGACCCAAATACTCTGTCGCTCTTGTCGGCCGGCCAGGCTATGAAAAAGGGTCTGATTGACAAGGACACGGCTCTTCGCATGCTTCAGGCTCAAGAATGTGCAGGAGGTATTTTAGACCCTGTCCTCAGTGTATACCTACCAAGGGACATCGCTATGGATCGAGATCTGATCGACGCAGACCTATACAAGGCCCTCAGTCAGTCTCCTCAATGCTATTTGGATCCAGACACACAACTGCCAGTGAGCTATCTGTCCCTGAAGAAAAGATGCAGAGCAGACACCGTCACAGGTTTATTGCTTCTCCCAGAACCTAAAAAACCAACAACCGTCCAAGGGCTTCGGAGTCAGGTGTCTGTCATAGATCTAGTAAATGCCAACCTGCTGGAGCCAACTGATATTGATAAACTGAAAGACGGGAGATTGACAGGTCAGGACATTGAGTACCGTCTGCGCTCCTATCTGGGCAAGTCCACATGCATAGCAGGACTATTTGACGAAACCACCGATAAGGTGATGGCATTTTATGAAGGCATGAAAGGTGGACTCTTGCAACCTGAGACTGCTCTAAAGCTTCTTGAAGCCCAAGCTGCCTCTGGTTTTATCGTTGATCCAGTGAACAATAGACACCTCACTGTGAGTGACGCTTATAACAGAGGATTATTTGGGCCAGAGTGTCTGGACAACCTGTTATCAGCAGAAAAAGCTGTGACAGGTTACAAACTGCCTGGTACAGAAAAGGTTATCTCTCTCTTCCAGGCAATTAAGAGGGGTCTAGTTGTGGAAGGCCATGGCATCCGTCTGCTAGAGGCCCAGATTGTCAGTGGTGGCATTATTGATCCTGATCACAGCCATCGGATTGATAGAGATGTGGCCTACAGCAGAGGATACTTGGATGAGGCAATGACTAAGATCCTGACCGATCCGGAGGTTGCTCGTAAGGACTTCTTTGATCCTAACACTGAGGAAAACTTAACTTACATGGAGCTGAAGAAACGTTGCATTACTGATGGAATGACCGGCCTAGTCCTTTTGCCAATAGCGGACAAGGAAAAATTAGAGGCCACTATGAAAAACACCGTGAGAAAGAGGAGAGTAATAATTGTGGATCCGCAGACTAATAAGGAGATGACTGTCCGCGAAGCATGTGAGAAAGGATATATTGACTACAGCACCTACCTGGAGCTGTCTCAGCAGGAGTGTGAGTGGGAAGAGATCACCATCACTGAACCGGATGGTTCCACGCGTTTTGTCATAATTGATAAGAAGACAGGTACAGAGTATGACATCAGTGAACTGCTTGAAAAAAGAGTCATTGATCAGTCAGTTTTTGATCAGTACCGCTCAAGTATGATCACCCTAACACAGTTTGCAGATATAATCACTGAAAAGAGCCAGCGTGGATTGCCACCAACAAGTTCCACATCACCGTCTTCGTCAAAGTCAAAATCTTCTCACACAAAGATAACTACAACAATACCTCCCACCATTGAAGAGCACAGCTTTGCAACCAGCAGTGGTTCTCAAGTCTCATACGACACCCCTAACAAAGTATCTAGTGTTTCCGTCACCGTGGCCTCCCCCGTTGAAAGTGTTGGTGGAAAGGATCCCGTGGGCGCCATTTTCGATACAGAGACTTTGGAGAAAATATCCATTACCGAGGCTTTAAATCGTGGCCTTGTTGATACCATTACTGCTCAGAGATTGCTGGAGGCACAAGCGTGCACCGGAGGAATCGTAAATCCAGAAAACGGCCGTCGGCTCAGCGTCCAAGAGGCGTCCCGTCAAGGTATAATTAATGATGATATGGCTGGTAAACTCAAGCATGCTCAGAAAGTCTTCATTGGCTTTGAGGGTGTCAAAACTGGCAAGAAAATGTCTGCTGCCGAAGCCATGAAAGAGATGTGGCTACCTTATGAGGCAGGCCAGAGGTTTATAGAGTTCCAATTTGTGACCGGGGGACTTTATGACCCTGAACTGGGTTGCAGACGAACCACAGAAGATGCTTTGAAAATGGGCTGGATTGACGGTAGCGCTGCGATAAAACTCCAAGACATCAGAAACCACACAAAGAATTTAACATGCCCCAAGAGCAAACTGAAGATCTCTTATAAGGAGGCTCTGGACAATTGTCTGGTGGAAGAGAGCACCGGGCTTAGAATGCTACCAGCGTCGTCCGTGTCCTCCAGAGGAATTAGCAGTCCCTACAATTTTGCCTCTGCCCCAGGATCCAGCACAGGCTCCAGAAGTGGCTCACGCCGAGGTTCCCGAAGGAGCAGCTTGGATTTAGGCTCCCCCACCTCCTTGTCCACCACCAGTCATACAGTCCTTACCACCCTCTCCACTACATCTCAAATGAACAAAAAATAGAATCTATATAGTCACCGCACAAGTCATATCATCGTTGCTACTTTATTGTTAACAAATCCGAATAGTTGTTGGGTTATTTTGGGGGTTTTTTGAGAGAGAAAATTCCAAGGGGACCAAAGCAAGGTAAATGTATCAAACAGGCCCAGGGAATGCTAGCATTGGGAAGCCACAACCAGTGTGTACATTTTAACATCCGAGAGTCACTGGCGACACTCAATTTTCACTGTGTCTCTGTCACCGGTATTGACATCCATTCAATAATATGACGCAAAGCCGCAACCACTTTGTGACCTACTTCTTCCAGTGCTGTCTGAAAAGGGGGCGCTTTTTTTGGTTTTTTTTGGGGGGGGGGGAAATAAAATGATGCTGCGATTGCATTTATCCTGCATTTATTGCGTTAAACTGTTTGCTTTGTCTGGGGAGGGATGCAAGGTTAATTGCATGTAGAGTGGTACCTCGAAGTTCGGCCGCAATCTCGTGTTCATTTGGGTGGACTGCTCATTGAGAACAATGATTCAGTCGAAACGCTTACGATCAAACGGCAATGCATTCATCCTGCAGACAATAAGTACCAGGGGTGTTCCGATCAGAGTTTTTTGCTGCTGATACCGATCATCCATGAGTGAGATCAGTCAGTACTAAATCAGCCAGGCTAAAATTAGATTGACTGATGTGCTTTTCACCATCTTGATCAAGGATACAATCACAAAAGGTACTTATTGTAGGTACAGCAGACATCAGCTCAAACCGGCATTCCACAGACCAGCACCGCTGGCAGCTCTTTGAGGTGTGTTTTTCACCCAAATGTTGGCCAAACACCCGATTTGACGAGTTTTGCAGATTTTGAACTTGAAGGTATCACTGTTTAAAAGTACAATGCTCACTTTGTGCTGAAGGTTTGCTTGGTCTCTTGCAGTTTACGGCTTTAAGTTCTGTAATAGTCGATCAATAAAACATTTCCCTTTTGATTCTTTGTTCGAGTCAATGAATAAGTGTCCATAGTTCAATGGTCCTCGTGTCTTATGTAGAACACATTACTCGAGTGTTTGGCAGTAGCGGCGCAACAAGTAGTCCCATAAGTAGCTGAATTACTGTACATTTCAAGTATCACAGCACTGCACATCCTCTGGCAAGGAAAACCTCAAAACCCCATTTGGCGAAAGAAACCTTGAGAAGGGACCACAGATGGCGGGATCCCCCTTCCAGGGTGACCAGGCTGCAATGGATGTGGGCAATATTTCTCACACGCCAGTAGTATGGCGTGATACAATGTTCGCTGAAATAGCACGTGAGTCCATTTGATGACATGAAGCGCCACGGGTAGGATAGATACCTTGGGGAACGTGATTCTTTCTCGGGACTTGGGCCAGTCGGTCGACGCAGAATCCTCCACCGCAACGCTTCTGGAGAAGTGACCCGCCACGGATCTTATTCTGGTCGATAGGTGCGGAATCCATATCGAAAACTATCCTCGGCATGTTTTAGATTCTTCCCTCATCCAGCACCCCTGATGCTCATCTTATCAACAAGCTCTGCAGGGGGCCGATAATGATGCGAACAATTTGAATCTGGTGTTTTGGGTTGAGGGTACACACATTAAAACACACAGGATCGATGTTTGACACGTGTGTCTTAGCGGCTCCGTACTTCCGCACTGTTTACACTGAACTCTTTTTTCCCCCTTCATCCTGGAACGTGAAAATGACCCACAAATCCTCTCGTCACTTTCAACCCATCCATCCATCCATTTTCCGAACCGCTTGATCCTCACTAGGGTCACGGGGGGTGCTGGAGCCTATCCCAGCAGTCTTCGGGCAGTAGGCGGGGGACACCATGAATTGGTTGCCAGCCAATCGCAGGGCACACAGAGACGAACAACCATCCACGCTCACACTCATACCTAGGGACAATTTAGAGTGCCCAACGAGCCTGCCATGCATGTTTTTGGAATGTGGGAGGAAACCGGAGCACCCGGAGAAAACCCACGCAAGCCCGGGGAGAACATGCAAACTCCACACAGGGAGGCCGGAGCTGGGATCGAACCCGGTACCTCTGCACTGTGAAGCCGACGTGCTAACCACTGGACTACCGGGCCGCCCCACTTTCAACCAGCTATGGATATTATCTCGCACGTTCACCTTCAAATCGTTCTTATCTGCTTTTTTTTCTTCTCGGGAACGTGATTGAAGCAGGTGGCTGGCTTCCGTTCTAGTCGGCCGCTGATTGGTTCTTTTTTTTTCACTTTGACCCGCCTGTTCCGGTTTCCGAATGGTTCTTTTCTTTTATGATTCCTTCTTCTGATTGAATTTTGTCACGATAGTTTTTCGTTCCTCTTTTATTTGTTGACGGAATTATCATTCAAGTTTACTTATCGTATCAATGAACTACTTCTATTTTTGTTTTCGTTTCATTTTCGTCTGAAAAAAAATGGTGACGAAATGAACGACACACATTTTTAGTCAATGAAATTAACACTAATACGAACCGCAAGCTTTTAGTATGGACAGCAGTTTAAATGTTAATGATTAATTAAAACAAATAATTGTGTTTTTTTAAACTGCTGGCACACTCGTTTCCCCCTCCACACGAGTAGGTGGCGGTGTTGCACTCAAAGTGTCTTGCCAACCGCATAAAACCTACAAGAAGAAGGCAGACGAGCAAGAGAAGTGGGCGCTGCAGGTGAAAGCGTTTTAGCTTGCAGTGCTGCAATGTGATCGGATCGCTTCTTTGTAAGAATGTGTATCAAAGTAAAGGTCTCTTAACGGAAACAATTTATGTAGCTATGTCGAGGGAGCAACCATTAAGCAGGTTTAAACCGTAGAGGACGCAGCACTCCAGAAACGTTGCTAAAGGGGCAAAAGGTAAGCAACTATTTGCATCCCCTAAATGCTCCTTTTACGGGTTCGTTTGAAAATTACGCACGCTGTCAGGTTTGTACGTGGGGACGGGGTGGCTTCTGTACACGTGAACCATTTCGGGGTTGTCAACTCTTTGATTTGACTGCTTTGGTCAGGTGAAATTATGGCGGACGACCCACAGAGAAACTTTCGCTCTGCTTATTATGAGAAAGTTGGCTTTCGAGGAGTGGAAGAGAAGAAGTCCTTAGAAATCCTGCTGAAGGACAACCCCCTGGGTAAGTTGTCACTTCCATGTCACACGATTCGACACTGGGTGACTGACCTAACTCTTACGGTCAGTATAATGCAACTAGTCCAAATCAAGAAAGTGTCTTTTATCGTCTAACCCTCCAGAATTACGCCATTCGGAGAGTTGACGGAAACTGTGTGATTCTTTGACAGATCTTGAGAAGCTGAGCACCTTCAGTCAACGTTTCCCCCTCCCGTCCGTCTACAGAGTCCACGTGTGGAAGGTTTTGTTAGGTAAACACCCATTATACTCATTCTTCATAGACGTCCCCCCCACACTGACTGTTTTTCTTCATGACACTTACCTGTTCTTCAGGCATCCTGCCGCCTCACAGCGATTCTCACAGCCTGGTTGGAAACTACAGAAAGGAGCAGTACCAAGACATCATGGAGGCGCTGGAGGTGATGAGATTCATCAAGTCCTCCACCCCTTCCACCCACGTCTACTTGCGTATGTTTCAGCTGGAGAGCCACATGCTCCCGCGCTGCTCGGAAATCTCGCCGCCGGTAAGATGGCGCTTTTGTCGAGTGAATAATCCCCACAGACCCCCACCCGTGTGTTTGTGCGTATACATGTCAAGTACGTTTTTCGACGGGTAGGCATGGAAGAAATTCCGGTTATCAAACCACTGTAACGTCGCCGATGGCTTGCATCACTGTGGTCAAAGCATTCCCTCTAAGTGATGCTAACGTTATCCGACTGCTAACATTAACCGACTGCCCCACATTGAGCAGGAGGATTTGAAATAAAATCCCCTGACAAAAAACGTCGATGCTCCTGTGGTCAAAGCATTCCCTCCTCCTGTGATTAAAAAAATAATATGTATCGATATGTATAAATTCCGTATGTGTTTTTTTTACATAAAGTCTGAATCTGGTTTTCAGGATCAAGAGAATGAGGACTTCCTGTCCATCAGTCAGGCCATGGAGGAGATAGTCGAGGATTCCGTCGACTGCTACTGGCTCATCAAGAGTTTTATCAGTCAGTTCCACACCAAGTTTGGAGACTCGGTTCCGCATCTCGTAAGTGACGCTGCATTTACACAGCAGCTCCATATGCCCACTTCTGATTTATTGCCTGAATTCGGTTCACTAAATATGGTCTAAATATTCGTCAAGCTATGAGCCACTTTAGAGCAGGAATTCAGGATTTGGCCACATGAAGCATGCAATGTAAATCCAGCCCAAGTTCTTGCGTGTGCCCATTCGTACCCACGTGAATCGGGAAGGCGGCCTTTCCGATGGGCCCGCGGATCGGTTTTGAACTGGTTGTCGTCGTGTCCCGTATCTTTACCGGTGTAGCCGAAGAGCCTGGAGCACTTCCTGAGTCAGGAGGAGCCGGGCCTGCTCAGCCATTTGAAGAACAGCGGCGCTCTGGCACAACTTCCATACCACCTCTGGTTCAGGCGATGCTTTGCTGGCGTCCTGCCCGAGTCGAGCTTGCAGAGGTGAGCCCAGAATCCAAATTAAAAAAAAAAAAAAAAAAAAAAAGGTCCTTGGGATGTCCTTTCTGGCTCGTCGTGTTGTCATGGTAACGGTCCGTGAGCCCTTTTGCTCCACGGCTGCTCACCGAGACAGACCTAAAAAAATAATTTAAAAAAGTGTGGTGTCGTTTCAAGAGTGTGGGACAAGGTGATCAGCGGCTCCTGTAAGATCCTGGTCTTTGTGGCCCTGGAGATCCTGCTCAGCTACAAGATCATGTTGCTGGGGATGAGCCGACCGGAGGGCATCGTCAAGTTCCTGTGCAACGTGAGTCCGCAACTGTGCCGAAATGAACCTTTTTTTCCTTCCTCGCCTCTCCTCGTTTCCCCTCTTTGCAGATCCCGCAGGAGAACACGGATGCCATCGTCACCAAAGCCATCGATCTATGGCACAAATATTGTGGCACCCCGATACATGCCATGTAGATGACCACCAATCACGTGAAAAGGAGCGGCCATGATGTTCAGTTGGAAGGAAGAAAAAGCAGGCAAAATCCCAATTTCTTTTTCTTTGACGAAAAGCGCACACATCAGAGAAGACTCACCGGAATCGTCACACATGCAGTTTGTTCTGCTTCACAAAAACAAACGTCACTTTTGTTTGTCACTTACAAGTCCTGTACATAAGCGGCTTGGCAGCGCACCCGCACAATCTCACCCGTGCTCTTCCCGGGTCAAACGCAGAGCAATCATCGCCGTCGTCGCCGATTGGGGGAAATTGGCTGCAAACGATAGCGAGTAGTGTGAGCGTTTAATATGGGGAGACTATTTTTTATTTTATTTTTTTTCAACCAGGGATGGGAGATTGCACCATGATGGCGCCGGTTTGCCTGACTGCTCGCAATAAGCAACGACGCTAAAATGCTCATCGAATGGTGATCGTATGAAAACGCTTCCGATGCAATCGTCACGGACTCAACGGCATGTAGATTTTGTGTGCCGCTGATATTTTCCCGAAGCGCAAAACCATGGTGAGGTGTTTTCCTGCGTCTTCTACGAAATGTAGACCGTGTGGAAGCAAAAGTGTCGTCCTGCCTGTGAACTCCAGCGTGGGCAGGCAGAGCGGACCAGAAGAAAGTTACTGAGCTTGTCAACGTCCGCAGTCATGCGCTGCATTCAAACTCAATTGCTCCGGTTAAAATCGGGCAACGGGAATCCGGAAGCGGTACGCGCTTCTGAATGCAAAAACATAGGAACAGATGAACAAATGACAAGGAATCTGTGATTATTCCACTGTTGGTGTGTGAATTTGAAGAAGACGGATTTTTTTTTTTTTTTGTGGGTGGAGTCTCAAGCGTTGGGGAGTCGTGAACTCACCTGGAAGCAATGAAAATGGTCCCCGCAAACATGGACAATAGATATCAGAATGTCTCCACCCACCCCCCACCCCCCACCCCAACCCCTGTATGTTGTATTAAAGGTCGTTCACTTGAGTCTCATTGCACGCAATCCTTCATTTCATTCTGCTTGAAGATGGAACATGATCATTGTACCCTGTCACAATTTCTCGACAAAGTGCAAGTTTCGCACCGAGAGTAGAATTGTTGCTGGCTGCAAAAGAAAAAAACGGGACCTTGCCGGATGGACGTCAACGTGTTCTTCAGTATACATAAAACATGTCAAATCAGTCTCAAAGTGGATTCGGTTCTCCGCATCAAGTCCCGATTCGGTTTTTTTCCCCAGTCTTGATCAAATTCATCAAAATTGGCACAGATTTGACTTGACAAAAGTGCAAAGTTGGTTGATAAAAAAATCCGAGTCGGTCTGAAACCAGGTTCAAAGTAATGTTGGGGGAGGGGGGGGGGGGGGGTCGTCTGGGTCAAGATGGCAGGAGAGGAGTTCTGTGCCGCTGGTCACATGTGCAGGAAAAGCAAAGTGGGCCAAGGTGCCTTTAGGGCCTGTGAAACCTGCAAAAGAAATGTCATCGTTCAACGACATTTCCACGAGTAACGCGTACCAAAAAAGTCTTCAATCAACACTGTTCAAAGCCTGGTTAGATTACGGCACAGTCGAAATGAAACGGGTGGTGAACGTCACCGGTTAAGCATCAATATGTCCCACAAGTCCTCATTTGTTTGCTTCCGTTGTTTGCAGAACAACAACAAAACAAAAAAAGCCAAAATGATCTCGAGCACTCCTACAAAATGTAACATGCTCTCGTTTACCGAATAATAATGACTTGTGGTTTTAAAATAGCAACTCAAGTATTAAATGGCCGCTTCATTATCTTTCGCTTGATATTTTGACGGTTCGCCGCACTGTGGCAACGTTAGCGGCGGCCCTTTTTGTTAACGTTGAGTTAACCCAAATTCATGAAGAACGTCTCATATTACGTGTGGGCTACATGACAAATTGGTCAATAACTAGTTTTGAAATCAGAGACCAATAAAAACATTTTTTTCCCCCCCCCAAATATTACATTTATTTTAAAAAGGAGGGTTGGGATAAAAAATGCTTGCAATATCGCAAATTTTTTAATCGTGAAGACAGTTAGCAATTTTGGTATTTCAGCAAGAAACATGAAGTGGATGCGCAAAATTTCCTTTGGTGGGCCACATAAAATGATGTGGCGGGCCAGAAATGGCCCCCGGGCCTTGAGTTTGACACCTGTGCTTTTTAGCATTTCAAGTTTTCAACGATAAGATAACGGTGCCGTCAAAGGAAATGGTTAGTGAAATATACTTGTTTTAAAATTTTTTTTTAAAAAGTAAACCCGAGTTTTGCTATTTTAAAGCTCATCCCTCCCATTAAAAAAAAACAAAACAAAACTCATAACATCCTACCATGGACCTCCAGTGGTTGTTTTTGTTTTTCCATAAGCAGGCTACTACCTCCACAACCTTCTCGGAGTTTATAAAAAAGGTGACGTAAGAGTGAGGTGGGGTTTTTTTTTTTTTCTTCCCAATACCTGGTGAGGTGGCGACTGGACTCGTGCACATCCATCTCTGTGCTTTTGAACTCGTTCAGCTCTTTCCTGATGGCAGCCTGAAGGACAAAAAAAAGAGGAATAAAGTGTGGCTCTCACACGGAATTGGAGTGGCGGCGGCGGCGGCGGCGGCGGCGGCTCTGCAGGAACCTTGTCCGCAGCCGTGAGTCTCGTCCAGGGCTTGTCTGCTCTCCTGTCGTAGTCCTGAGCCTCGGCGACTTCCACGTAGTCGCTGAAGCGAATGAGGATCTTTGCCTCTCTCAGCTCTTCCACCGTCGGCCTCTGGCTGAGCTACAAACGCACATTTTTGAAAGAACGATGAGCCGTGCAAAGTGGATGGATGTTAAAATTGTCTTTCCCAAAAAAAAAAAAAAAAAAGTCTGTAGATTGTTCATTTAAGTTTGACGACCGCAACATTTGAACCTTTTTTTTTCCCCCCATGGAACATTTCATCTTGAAATCACAACGGTTCACCATGATTAGGAATGTCTGCATCTTGTGTTCAACGTAGGAACACAATTCTGTCGAGGTGTATTATTAATTATTAGCTTAAAAAAACATCCTCATTTGGTTTTGTTCGTGCGTTGGAATTCACGAAATATTCAGACTGACTTCTTAAAAAGAACAAAATGGCCGAATTACAATACAGTGTGCCGTGACCTGAAAAGTGGGATTACAAATCACCATGGCAACCGTGTTTCCCTTCAAAGTATCATGTCGTCTGTCTTACTTTTTTGGATAAATGTCTCTTGATCTCCCTCTTCTCCTGCTCCTCCAGATCGTTTCGAGCTAAAGGAGAAAAAAAAAAAAGAAGATGGCGACGCATCTCGAAGCTGCTTTTATGTCTTTCGTGGTCTGTTTTTAGCATGCAAAGTGACATACGTTTCAGGATATTCCGCTGTTCCAGTTCCTCGGCAGTTGGCCGTTGACTCAACCGTCTGGTGGGGGGAAAAAAAACAAATTTCGTTGAGTTATATTTCTGTTTGTAGTACGGTCAGTAATGCAGGATTCCAATTTTGACTTGATTGGCCACCATGCGGTTCAGGACATTAGTTTAGCTGCGTGCTTAACCCTCATGCGGTATTTTTAAGCGGCTGCATGAAGGGTATTACGTCCCAAAAATGTCCCTCTTCCAATGTGCAACAACTTTTTTCACTTTGAATTTTTTTTTTCACTTTCAACCCCTCAAAATGTTCCGTGGGAATTGGCCAAGACATAGATATACTGGACATCCTATGCAAAATGTCAGCTTCGTGGAGTTATTTGTCACTGTTTCTGTCTGTGGTGTCCATTTGTCCAACAGTCCAAAATCGTGTCCGAAAGTGTCCGAAATGTCCAATTTTGGGATCATTACTGCATGGTGGTTAAAAATGCGCTTGAAATGGACACTTGCAGTAGCATGTCGAAAAGACGCTCCGGAACATCATTGCGTAAGTCTTCAGATGCTGAAATTGCATCGTAGCCCAAATTGTGCTGTACTTCTTAAACCGATTGTTGAATTTAATTGGAACTACCGGTACCAAAAAAAAAAAAAGCATTTGAGCGGGTGTGGTTGAGTACGAGTGCCGGAAGGATCCCCTACCGTGTGAGTTTGGTTGCCGTTTGTTGTCGGGACTCAAATCTCTCCTGGTCGGACTGCAGTGGCAGAATGTTCTTCTCCTCCAGCTCCCTCTTTGATGGACGGTTACTGATTTTAATGGCTAGAGAGTCCTTTCGGAGCACCTTCAGGGCCAGTGTGCCTGCATCCACAAGAACAAGAACATTGCTCTTCAACATGCGGACGCCATCACGTGCTGACCTAACATAGAAGAACTCATAAGGTGTGTAGCCTTTATATCCTCACGGCGATAAAGAATTGCTGAGATGACGTATGATCTTCAAGATAAGACTAATGCGCACACACACAGCCCGCGAAAGGTGAAAAGCCGCCAAGTAGGATTTGCCCTCGCCCAGGAATTTTTGTGCATGTGGGTACCGGCATACAGTCAAACCTCAATTTCGGTTTTCGAACAGCCTTCTGGAACGGATTATGGACGAAAACCGAGGTTTGACTGTATTTAATGTGCAATACAGTCAAACCTCGGTTTTCGGACGTCTCGGTTCTCGACCAATTCGGTTTTCGACCAAAAATTTCCAGTTTTTTATGCCTCGGATGACGAACAAATTTCAGTTCTCGAACAAACTGAGCGCACTTGAATGCACCATTTGACTCCTCTCGCCTTCCTTACACGAGGAAGTGACGCTTCCTCGTGTTGCTTTCCATTGTGAGCAGACGTACGTGTTCAGTAAACATTTCTATTTTAAAAAGAGCGTGGTTTCGGTTTTCGAACAATTTCGGTTTTTGAACAACCTTCTGGAACGGATTACGGACGAAAACCGAGGTTTGACTGTATTTAAAATATGTGAACAGTATTTTGTACTTTCCATATTTGAGACAAAGATGACATCGGTCCACGTATTTATTTAAATCTTTACGTCGAGGCTTTCGGTTCACTCGAGACTCCTCCGCTGGAGGCGCTGACGGTGTCGTTGAGGATTTTTTTTAATTGGAAAAAAAACATGCGCTACGATGTTCGTCTTGTCTTTTTAGAAAAACCCCGTGAGCCACCGAAGACGCAAAACATGAAGCGCAAAGTGGCGAGGGAGGACTGTATTACTACTTGTGTAAATGAGGATAAATTGGTGGACCCCGAACAACCCAGAGGCAAACCACCTACTTGTAAATAATGCTTCATCATCTTCATCATCATCATCCTCCTCCTCTTCCTCCTCCTCCTCATCCACTTCTTCTTCGTCCTCGTCCAATTCCTCCTCTTCTTCGTCATCATCCCGATACATAACGGGCAGGTCCTCGTAGTCCGTCTCATTGGGGAGATTTTCCTTGTCGTCACATTCCATCATCATGGCGGGAACGGCGCGCATCATAGAACTGCGGTCGGTGGGAAAGGGCGCAGAGGTCAGGGGTGGTTGCTCACGCTCGCATTACACAGCGCGGCGCTTTATGTATGTGGGGCAGCTAATGCGGTGTTGGTTTTATCGATCGATAGGCCTCAAAATGTCAAAGTAAAAAAAAAAAAAAAACACACAAATTAACGTGGAATGCAATTATTTTCCACAGAGAATTCCGAACCCCGCCCACAACTACCCTCATAAACCGCAACAGGTCAGGGTGTGTAAAATCGATCCTCAGACAGGCAGCCAGCGTCATATCGGCTTCAACTTCTTTCGCCTCATCAACGAAAGACATACGATAAACACAACAGATGTTGTGTGACAACACAACTCTCCTTTTTCGGAGCTGCAACATGTATCTAGATCTATTTGAGCGATATTAGCCTACTATCAAAATCTTTTTCCATTTTTATAAAGCTCCAGGGAGCCACTAGATGTCACTAAAGAGCCGCATGCGGCTCTGGAGCCGCGTGTTGCCAACCTCCGAACTAACCAAACTCCGTCCGATGAGCTCTGGATACAAAAAAAAAACTCATTTAGGGCGGGAAAATAGACTGCATGATGACGGACGAGCGCAGACCTCCCTCGCTACAGCCACTTGAGAGCTCACGACTTTCGGTTTCACTGATTTTGATCAATTGTTCTCATATTGACTGACCACTGGCGACGGCGTAGCTAAAAGCCCCCAAAACCCCGCAATTGCCTTCATTTTTGGAGTTTGCAGATTCGAGGCAACTTTCACAGACCCGCCTTTAGCTTTGCCCGTCATAGTCACAGTACTGACCCGCAGATCAAAGGGGCGATGATGAATCCACAATGTCCCGCATTTCTAATCTGCTTGGATGCTGACCTCTCAAACCTCTGCATGGTAAGGGCCAAGGTCTTGTTCAGCTCCTCAATGATTCTGCTGGGCGGGTGAAGCGGAACGGCGAGCGTTCCGTACTGCAGCGAGTGCCCGCCGGCGGGGTGGGCGTGGCCGGCGGGGGCGGAGCACTTCTGGAAGGCCAGCAGAGGCGACAAGGGTTCCGTGCTCCCTGCAGGTACGCAGATCATGAGCTTCTTCAGAGGTAGAGGAGGAGATAACTTCCCCGACATGCACGGCAACTTTACCGGGGTGCCATCTGGAAATGGATGAAAGAAACGGGGAGCTTGTAAAAGGCCCGACCTCAGTGAGGAATCATCACGCAGGCAAAGGTACCTGAACTGTGGTTTGCGATCCTGGTCAAGGGTTTGGGCGGTGGCGCAGGAGGTTGCTTGTGTAACGTGGGAGGTCTGTGCAACGTTGATTCCGTATCGCCGCCGCCTGGATACGCCGAAGGCTTTTTTGGCGGGGGAGCCTGGTTCAGTTTTTGGGTGTGGTCCTGTTGACTTGTACTCTCAGCGGAGATCTCAAACTCAAGTGGAACCTGAAGATAAAGCAAGAGAAGTGAAGCGAGGTCTTGGGTTTCGAAGTTGGACTCTGAGTTGGCATGCTCCCCTTGCGACCAATATGTTTTGAAAGACTGTTGTCAATCCTGACGTACGGCAGGAACCGATTGATCGGCCCGTTCATTTAAAAACTATATTGACGTCCTGCTGGACACGTACATCTTTGACCGACGGCAAATCAAGTCGGCGGTGTTCAGTATAATTGGTCAAGAAAATGGACGGAAAGCACATGAGGCCTCAAATCTCCAGATGGTCTGTTGCCTACCTCCACTTGCAGCCGCTCCTTCCATTGGCTCGGTACCTTCGGATTGTGACGAGCTGGACACGAGCATCGGAGAGCGGCCATTTTGCAGCTTCTCGTCCTCGCGTAGCGACGACGAACTGTCTACAAAAGCATAGCACAAGAGCATGGCCCGAATGACTAAGCCAGACGGGGATTTGGATCTATTTAACTAATTCAGTACCAGCCAATTCTAGACCAAGTCTGAAAAGACGTGAAAAAAGGTCTTTGGGAGTGAATGAGTTAAGAGATAGAAAAGGATTTCGTATTCCATAAAGACGAGGGGTCTTTTCAAGCCTGTTCCTCGGGGCTGCCCGTTTTCCACGTCTCCCTCCCTGCTGCAACACAGCTGATGTTCATGATCAGAAAGATACCGACCCTGATCATTTGAACTTAGAGCAGGGACACATTTAAAACACCCGGGAACGCGCCCTCAGCGAACAGGATTGGGGTCGGGTCGCGGAGGCAACAGCTTTAGCAGGGAAGCCCAGATTTCCCTCATCCCCCAGCCACTTCTTTCAGCTCTTCCCAGAAGATCCCGAGGCAATCGACCTCAGGCCAGCCGGGAGACATGCGTGTTCTGCCAGTGGGACGTACCCGGAACACATCACCAGGGAGGCGTCCAGGACTAAGCAGATGCCCGAGCCACCTCATCTGGGTACTCCTGACGTGGAGGAGAAGTGGCTCGACTCTGAACCCCTCCTGGATGACCCAGATTCTCATCTCATCTCAAGGGGAAAGCCCGGACACCCTGCGGAGGAACCCCATTTCGTCCCCCTTATACCCGGGATCTCGTTCTTTGGGTCACGACCCGCAGCTCGCATAGGAACGGTAAACGAAGCGGTAAACCGAGAGCTTCGCCTTTTGGCTCAGCCCTTTCTTCAGCACGACAGACCGATACAAAGTCCTGCCAAAGAAATCGCCTGAGTGAATCACCGTTGTTACCACCGGTGGGAGGAGCCAAGAGCCAAGCCCATGAACATAATTCTCGGATTTAACGAGCCATTTAAAAGCCTGGATGCAAATAAAATAAATGGATGAAACCATTACAGAGGATTGATTGACTTCAATCATCCATTGTCCATGGATTAAGGATCATCACTTGTGCACCAACCGAAAAAGACCGCCCAAATCTGGACGAGGACGGAAGGGTTTGCACTCACCTTTGTCTAGAACTTCCTTCAGGACGCCTTTCTTGATCAGCTCTTCTCTGCTCTGCCTTGTAGACATTTTTCTCTCCAGCACTGCGAGATAAAGTGTCAGAAACCAGGCTCGTCACATTTATCAGGGTTCGTTGAACACGAGACTTGACTTCTTCTGGAATTACTGAACACAACTATTCCATTTCCATTCCATATACAGTCAAACCTCGGTTTTCAAACGTCTCTGTTCTCGACCAAATCGGTTTTCGACCCAAAATTTCGATTTTTTTTATGCCTCGGCTTATGACCGAAAATCGGTTCTCGACCAAACTGAGCGCACTTGAATGCGCCACTTGACTCCTCTTGCCTTCCTTACACGAGGAAGTGACGCGTTCCATTGTGAGCAGACATGTTCAATAAAGTTTTTTGTTTTTTTAAACATCGTGGTTTCGTTTTTCGAAGCAAATCGGTTTTCGAACAGCCTTCTGGATCGGATTATGGTCGAAAACCAAGGTATGACTGTATAGCGAAGCCCTGTTCATCGCCATTGATATGTTCCAGACTCACCCGCGGTCGGCAAAAAGCTGCATTAAAAAAATAGCAGGTCAGCGGATGTCGGGAAAACTGAAAAGTCAACTTTGGGCATGTGAAGGCTGATGAAGGGCTATAAAAATAATATGACTTGACTTGACCGTGCGTGACGTCTAATTTGAGATGTGTGCCAAGCATGTTAAATGACACTTGCTAAAGCTTGGCGAGATCTATCGTCCTGCTTTGCTCTCTGTTTGATGCATTTGTTCGAGTCTTGATCCGTCAACACATTCGACGGAAGCG
Source organism: Hippocampus abdominalis (assembly GCA_018466805.1). Lineage (NCBI taxonomy): Eukaryota > Metazoa > Chordata > Actinopteri > Syngnathiformes > Syngnathidae > Hippocampus > Hippocampus abdominalis. The sequence continues at coordinate 21,381,624 of CM031701.1, forward strand.
TTTGCAGTCCTCACCCGCAGAAGTTTGCTTGAACTTTTCACTCTTCTTCTTCCTCCATTTCCAGGGTTTGAAGAGGCGCCCCAGGGTGGCAAATTTACTCCGCCGCCTTATTGGAGGCGTGTGCGTGCCAGGTACCAGTGAATCCGAGCGCATGGCCGCCAGCCTTTCGACTTCTTCCGCTGTAACACAAATTGCAAACAATTGTCAACATTGACGGAAACGCGTGACCCTCCTCACCGAGGCTCGTTTTCCAATGCCTGCCGTTTAACTCATTCGGTACCAGCCAATTCTGGACCAAAGACGTTTAAAAACGTCTTTGGGAGTGAATGAGTTAAAGAGGTAGCGCGAGGATTTATTCGCTTGTCCGTAACTTTCCGACAGATCTTGCCAGCTGCGTCCCAAATGTGCATTCGCGACATCAGCGTCACATCGTGGCAATTGCTGTCAACACAAAAAAGGGGGGCTACCGTGGACAGTGTTCAATTTCTTTCTCATTGAACTGACTGATCTCCCGATTGTGACATGGACTAAGTAAGGAGGACTGGAGAAGTGGGGCTACAGTTTTGGCCACAAAAAAAGCACCTGACATCGTGGCTAACACTGAAGCGCGGCTCGAGGATTTATGTGGTGTTGAGCCACAGTGGCGAAGAGGTTTCACGAACCACTGCCAACCCCGCTCGTGACAAAACAAACGTTGGTTCACCAGCTCAGCGGCCGCCGTCAACAATGGCATTCAACCCCCCACCCCCACCCCCCACCCCCCCACCTTGACATTCTCTGACCCACTTCCCCTTCCAGCCCGCACGAGTCCACCAACGAGTTTTGCGGTGGGCCAGTGTAGCACCCCCGATGTGACTGTCAGTGGCCAAACGAACCTTCGCCTGGAAAAACAATACAGCAGATTCATGTGACATGAATCACAAATTCGACCCTGTTTGTCAACAACTCTGTTATCCCGGGCTTGAATGAGCAGTGCTTCAAAGCCTCTCCTGGTGATGTGGGAACGCCATCGAGGTCCTCCTCTCCCTGGTCGTCCCGCATCCTGGGGTGTGAGAACAGCGGCGTCCATGTGTCCAATGTCTCTGACTCACATTGCAGGGCCGCAATCTTTCAATTTGAGCTCATAGGGATTATCTCACAAATGTCCTTGCTAACCTCACCAATCAAGGAAATACTGTGTGTGCGTGTGTGTGTGTGTGTGTGTGTGTGTGTAATAACGTTACTGTGAATGCCCTTCATATATGTGCATGCGCTACCATTAAAATAACGGTGGGTTACAATACATGAAGATTTTAACGGAATTAAAACAATACCAGAGTGAATTCCCACCCCAACATTATGATTTTGAGGGAGAGACTTTTGCATAGTCCTAACCTGGTCATAAAATACTTTGTCACCATCCTGTGCAAAACACGTATGCCCATTTTTTGTCATTGGAAAAAAAAACAAAAAAAACAATGTTCCATTCATGGGGTGTCCACCTTTCCCACAGGACTGTGGCCTGCTTTAGCTAAAAAAAAAAAAAACAGGAGCAGCACTTTTCAAGTGTCCTCCTTCAACCAGGCTTGGCAACCTAAAATCAAGCATCGCCTACTGGGGGGGGGGGGGGGGGGGGGGGGGGGTGCTACTGTGTTTGCTTCGTATTGACTGTGACCGACGAGGGAAAATGGTTGAAAATTGGAATCTACCAGACCACAGGTTGAAGATGACCGATGATCCCCCTCCCCAATATTTCAGTTGGAAAAAAAAAAACTGTGCGGTATCTGTAAACCTCTGCCATCGACATTTTATCGTCCACGCAGATGGAAGAAAAGGCGGCGTGTCAATGCACAGCGTGTGATTGGGATTTGTCTTTTTTTTCTTTCCTGGGGCGGGGTGGGGGGGCGTAGGGGGGGGGGGTAGTCATGATGTGGAGGATGATGCACGCCGATCCAGGAGGAGAGGCTTTTTTTGTTGCAGCGCCACTGGACAGTGAGCAGCTTTGCATCGACGCCTTAGCCAAGCTTGATGACGACGATGACTTTTTTTTTTTTTTTTTTTTTTTGCCGAATGGGAGGAAGAGCGAAGAGCTCATTTGCCGTTTGCGTTTCGGAGAGCGACGCTTTAGCTGCGCTGGCCTTTGTTGATTATCATCGTGACCATGGCAACAAAAGCAAACTGTCACCGTGATAAGCGCAGCGGCAAATCAAGCACCGTTTGACATCCGTGCCTCATATTTCTCCCCCATGCCGCGATTAAAGCGGCGTGGTAGCATTTCGCCATAGTGACGCGTGTCCTTTCGAGACTGGTTCGGCATCCGTCTTTTAGTAATTGCCTCACCCGAGAAACATCCATGTAAAAATAAAAGCATCCCATTTGGAGCGTTTTCCCGCGGGCATGAGTCACTGTGAGCTCGGTATCCTCCAACGTGCAGCCGAGCATCATGGGGTACCGCCAGCGCAGCATCACGACACCCCGGAGTCACGCTGATGTCTCGGGGGTGGTGGGGGGGGGGCTGTAGGTCACTCATGATGATGCGCTTGACGATTTGTGTTGTCCCCCTTGAGGCAACGGGTGGAAAACAAGATGACGTGCCGACTTGGGCTCATCACCCTTACCTGTCTCCAGGTGCAAAGAGATCCTCGCTTCGTTGATGTAAGGCGTGTCACTCTTGGAACGAACCCTCCGGATCGGTCTGCGGTCTTCCTGCTCCGCCGCCGCCGCCGCCGCCGCCGCCGCCGCCATGTCCAGGGCCTGCCAGCCGGCCAACGTCCACAGGCGACCGGCGTGACGAGACTCGGCGCCGCCGCAGCCACTCGCGAGCGCTCACCCCGACAGACGGTGCAGCAGTGGGCGGGCTATTGTTAAAGGCTGCCGGCGAGGAGGAGGAGGAGGAGGAGGGGGGGGGAGTGGGGGGGGGAGCATGCACGTCTGTGCTATTTGCCTGCAAAGTCGGACTGAGCTTCACACGCTCATCTTCAATGGAAAGTCAACATTGTCTGTGCGTTCAGGTGGTTGTCAGGTGGTGTGATGTCATATCGGATGAAATTGGCGTTCGGACAATAATGTGGCAGTTATCGAATAAGGCAGTACGTGTTGCGCAAACTTTTAACATCCATGACTGACATTATAATGCAGTCGGCGTAGTCACCCCAAGTGTTCATCAAAAACGAGACCCACATTTTCTACGTCAACTGTATTGCATTTTATTGCAAGCTTAAGAAGGAAAATCAATCCGCTTTAGGTGTTTCCGTTTTAAAATCAAAAAAGCAGTCGTTGATGTAAATGTTAGGGCACCGTGTCCGTTCTACCACTACTGCCCAGATATTTTTTTGTTCTGAATTTGCAGTAATTTGACCGTACCACTTTGAAATTTACGGTTTACCGAGTAAAAAAAAAAATGAAACGCTCTCCACACGCGCCCCACAATGACGCGCAGTAAGTGGTACGAGAGCTCCCTCTGCTGGTCGCCTTTTCCAGTGTTCCTCATGACCAAGCTTTCGTTCTGATTTCCGGTTTTAGCGTTACTGTATTTGTACAACAGGCAATTATTTTCTCTTTTTGAAGATATTAAATATTGTCAGTAACCGGAAATGTCAACGAATACTTGCAAATAAGAACAAAGTATAACAGACGGACATCCGGAAAAAAGGAAGCGTCCCGGTTCTGTTGACAACACTTTGACAGGTATGAGGGACCTTGGAAGTCGGGCTTGGAAAAGAACTTGGAAACTTTGAAGTATGCATACACATCGTTGCGGTTCCATTCGGTAAAGGCCGCTAAGAACCCACGGCTACTACCAGAAACGGTTTGCCTATTTCTCCTAATCAAGCTACTAGCCTAGCTCCGAGTAATAGCATAGTTAACGTTCACCAGACGCGTACGGGTTTTGAGTGACACTATCGGAACGGTACTATTTTTATCTGCGGAAGGACAGTGCGGTGGTATATCAAGAACGTTTTACTTTTTCGGTGTGGTGATGTGGAACGTACTTTGACGTAATAAACTAAATGTATACTGTATCCCTGAACAATTCAACTAAATCATTGGCTCTACGTTCCGAATGGGCAAAAAGAAGAGATGGACTTCGCATAGCTTTTATTTTCCAACGTCTACTCCGCAACTCACGAACGAACACGCCTTCTTCCGGTAACGAAAACACTTCCTGCTTCTCTTCAGCCAATCAGACGCAAGCAACATCAGAACGTTTGAACACTTATTAAACAGAATATAATTTAGGTAACTATAACAGAAAGGAATATAATGCTCAAATATAAAATGAAAATAATTAATAATTTAACATAAGCTTACACTAGCAAGAAAGCTGCAGTTGTTATATGGCAGTATTGACACCAACTCAACTGGGATGCAAAAGGCAAATGAAGGCTCTGACTTCAAAAATAACAATGCCATTTATTCGTAGTCACTGAAACGCGATGGTCGTACCGCAGTTGACCTCCAGACGCCTAATCAACTTTTATACTCTCCTGAGGAAACGCTCGGACAGCCAAAATATGACCAGACCCAGTTCGGGTAAGAGCACAGGGTGACACGTTCGCATTGTCTTGATATAAGAGAAGAGATGATGAGTCATGATTGGCGCTGTGGGGATTGCCTTTTCTTGCACAGACCTGGCGGCATTTAGAGAGATCTTCTCCAAGGCCTCCAATATCGCCATCCTCACCGGAGCGGGTGTGAGTGCGGAGAGTGGAGTCCCCACCTTCAGAGGGGCGGGGGGCTACTGGAGAAAATGGCAAGCTCAGGTTTGCATCCACGTCCCTTCTTCAAATGCTCATCATCTGTTGCACGTCATCATTTGGCTTGCAAAGTGTGACACGCTTCAGTCTGATGTTTTTCGTCGTTTGCAATTTGTGGGGAATTTGGCTGCGAAATGCTGAAGGACAAAATACGGATGGCCGTGGAATTTTATTTAATGGTACAAATGAATATGGAATTTTTGGGTTGGATGTGGACATTTTGGGCATGTTGATTTTTTATTGATTGAATTAGCTAGTGCATATTGACATAAATTTTACCACTCATATGCCAATGAGAATGACATCTTTTCACACGACAAAGACCAAGTCGTTGTACAGTGAAACTCCCCTACAATGAAATCTACATGGGCGAAAATACCCCCTAGTGTGAAAAAATCTTCATGCATTAACACCATTCCCACTTTCCTGTTTCGAATTTGCTACAGTGAAAAACCCCCTGTTGTGAAAAATTTCTTGCTGCAAACATGATTTCGTTGTAGAGGAGTTTCACTGTACTGTATTTTAGTTTTACGATGTAGCAGCGCTAACCTCTCTGGATGCATCTGACCGTCAGTTCTTGACTTTGATATCGAAAAATTCTTGGAGATGAATTTTGCGACTTTTAGGATCTCGCCACTCCGGAGGCGTTCTCCCGAAACCCGTCCCGCGTCTGGGAGTTTTACCACTACCGTCGTGAGGTCATGCTTACGAAAACTCCGAACCCCGCTCACCTGGCCATCGCCGAGTGCGAGGAGCGTCTGGGCAGGCAGGGCCGCGGAGTCGCCGTCATCACTCAGAACATTGATGAACTTCACCGCCGCGCTGGATCCAAAAATATCCTCGAAATTCACGGTAAATCCTGCAACAGACCAATTGACTTTGAAGACGAAATATGCAAGCGGGATCGCAGTCGGTCAATGGTCGAACTTAGTAGAATCAAGACGGACTAAGAAATCAGCTTGACTGAGGTTTCAGTCTCAGTGTTTTAGTTCACGTTTGAAAAGCAAATCGTTGGCCATTTCTGCTTTGGCAGTTGTTTCGCTATTAACCTGGAAAAAAAAACAATCAACTGTTTTGTTTTCCACTATCTCCGGAATTTTCTCTCTTTCTCTCTCCAGGGAGCCTTTTTAAAACACGCTGTACGAGTTGTGGTCATGAAGCCGCCAATCACAAGAGCCCCATTTGTGCTGCTCTGGAGGGCAAAGGGTAAGTGAAACGGCAACTTGACCCGGTTTGCTTTCGACTTTCACAAAACATGCTAACTGTATTTTGCACGGGCTGATTCGAATGTCTCGCTTGAAATTCACATGCAAATTGTTGACATCAGTCGACATGACGATTGTCTGGTATGACGGAACAACCGGCCCGACGTCCATTCATCTTTTGACGGAAAAGATGGGGTGCTCCCTGACTAGTCAAGTTGCAGAACAAACAATCTCAATCAACTCAAGTGTATTTCTCGAGCACTTCCAAACGACCACCTCGGCTCGGCTTTTTGCAAACGGTCTCGCAAGTGTGTGTCGTCATGCCGTGCGCGGTACTCAACCACTCGTATCGAATCGCTTCTTCAGAGCTCCAGACCCGGAATCAAAAGATGCTCAGATCCCTGTCCAGGACCTCCCCAGGTAGGAAGCCTCGTCATGTGTTTTGTGCTGTGCGCAAGCGTCTGTTTTTTTTGTTTTTTTGTTTTTTCCCCAGGTGTGAACAATCCGGGTGTTCGGGTCTTCTGAGGCCAGCTGTGGTTTGGTTTGGAGAGGCTCTGGATTCGGAGATAATCATTCAAGCGGAGAAAGTGCTGGAGAACTGTGACCTCTGCTTAGTGGTGAGCGTTTCTGTGCTGCAGCGCTCTAACGTTTCGAGAGAGAGAGAGAGAGAGAGAGAGAGAGAGAGAGAGAGAGAGAGAGAGAGAGAGAGAGAGAGATCAGTGAGAGAGAGAGAGAGAGCCAGAGAGAGAGAGAGAATCATAGAGAGAGCCAGAGAGAGCCAGAAGGAGAGAGCCAGAGAGAGAGCCAGAGAGCCAGAGAGAGCCAGAGAGAGAGAGCCAGAGCCCATTAACTGCGATAAACGAGGGATTACTGTATTATGTCAACATTTTACATTCTGGGCTTCACACGGATCACCCTTTGAAGCCCCCCCCAATCTCTACCTACAAACAAAATCCTTTGACCACACAGGTTGGCACTTCGTCTGTGGTGTATCCAGCAGCCATGTTTGCTCCCCAAGTGGCCGCAAGAGGCGTCCCCGTGGCCGAGTTCAACATGGAAGATACACCGGCCACAATGTGTTTCAAGTGGGTGGCGTTCTGCTTTTCGGTCTCTGAAGAGTTCGAAATCATTTATCGTGGCAGCATTTGGATTTTTTTTCGCTTTTCAGGTTTCACTTTCATGGCCCTTGTGGGACGACCTTGCCTGCTGCCTTAAGTCCCCCATGCGTCTGAAAAACACTGAAAACGATGTACGCTGAAGCAACTGCTCACATTCTGGATGCTTATTCGAAAGAACAACAACAATAAGAACGGATTATTTGCTCCTAGGTGAGTGCTGAGGTTGTCAAGAATCGGAAGCCACCATGCAGCAGATTTAAAAATTCTCCAGTGCAAGTTCTTTCGTTTTTTTTTTAAGGGGGTGGGGCGTGTTACCCTTTGTAATCTTAGATTGCCTCATTTAATCACGTGAGGAATGCGAGATACCCAGAAATTTGTTGTTGTTGTTTGTTCAGTTTTATGCAGAGGTCTCATCATATCACCGTGAGTCTCTTGCATTTTGAATGTGTGGCAGTAGGGGGCAGTGTTAACACACTGCTTTTTGTTTCCATCCAGAAAGATGACGGACAGGTTGTATTTGTGCATGTGGCAATTATAATACAGTATCTTGACACAGCATGTGCACTGACGAAAACTGGCAGTACTACAGTTTCATAAATATCGTGTATTCGCGTACCTGTATTAATATTAATAATTTCAAAAAATACACATTTTTCTTTATTACGTCTCATTCTGCACTGCGGCATTATCCGACCTGCTCGATCTGCTCATTTCAGTTTCTGCTCGTTCCCTTTTTCTTTGCTCTTTCTCTGGGTGTAGCTCTCGCATCACGGCTTCACTTTCACTGCCGTCTGTACGCCGGCCGCATGCTCGCCACGATGAGATGTTATTGCCTCCATCGGCTGCTCATTAGAGAGGGGATGATGGTCCGCCGGTCCCCCTCGTGACTCTGCGCCAAAAATAACAGCCAATTTCCCGCCCGCTCAGCCATGATTTCATGCCAATCTGAGTTGTGTTGCTCATATTGCTCGGGCTTGTCAATGTGAGAGCGGAAAAACGAGGGCGAATACCAAGACTGGTTCGGCGCATGCGTCAGAAAACGCTCGTGACTCACTGACTTCGATTAATTGTAATTTCTCAAGTTGTAATTTGAGGTCTCGTCAAGAACTTGAATGGGAGGCCAGTCTCGGAAGTTGGCGTCATCATGAAGAAGCGAGAGTCGTGGTAGGGCAACTTGTGGCCGCTTGGCCGTGGCGACCGGCCCGCTGCGCTCGAGCGACTTCCCGACTGACCTTTAGCCTCTCGGTCCGAGTGTGCCGCGCTTGCCCCACGACGGTGCTTTTTAACGAGCTCAGCGGGATCCGGCGCTGCTGTAATCTGCAGCGGATCTAAAAAGGTCTACATAGCCCTGTTGAAAGGCCAGTTTCTTTGTCAAAATGGATCATGAGTCAAATCGGAAGTTGGATTTGACTCATGATCCATTTTCTCACAGGTTTTTGGTGCACTTTGGTCACATAGATGTATCGGATGGTCCATTGAAACCCAGATTGAACTTTTTGGCCGTCATTCGCAAAGGTCTCATCATAAAAAAAAAACACCATCCCTACACTTCAGCATGTGGCAAGCGGCGGGAATTCTGATGAATGGGGGAATAGCAGTCAGTGTGAGCACAAAACCTGCGAGAAAACAAAAGTACGTCAGTCTATTGGAACAGTCGGACTTCATTTTTTGGATCATCAGAGACGCTTTTGAAACGGTCGCACGTGTGGGTTGGTTGCCATTTCACGTGACTTTAAATTGGATTTATTAGTGGTGAACACAGACACAATCCCCAGTTCAAACACCAGGATGTCTCTCTGTTTCATTCTTTTTTCTTTTTTCTTTTTTTTACTTCCCTGTCGAAAAGCGTTACATTTTCAATTGGGTTCCACAGGTTAAAGGTGACATTAATGGTGGAAATCGTTTCTTAAAAGCTTTATCTTGGTATCGGTATACGTACAGTCAAACCTTGGTTTTCGAACGTCTCGGTTCTCGTCCAATTCGGTTTTCGACCAAAAATTTCGAGTTTTTTGATGCCTCGGATGACGAACAAGTTTCGGTTCTCGAACAAACTGAGCGCACTTGAATGCACCATTTGACTCCTCCCGCCTCCCTTCCACGAGGAAGTGACGCTTCCTCGGGTAGACGAACGAGGAAGTGACGCGTCCTCGTGTTGCTTTCCATTTTGAGCAGACGTGTTCAGTAAACATTTTGATTTTAAAAAGAGCGTGGTTTCGGTTTTTGAACAATTTCCGTTTTCGAACAGCCTTCTGGAACGGATTAGGGACGAAAACCGAGGTTTGACTGTATTACAAAATGCTGTCATTTGAACGGGGGTGTGTAGACTTTTTATCAACACTGTAGCTGGTCATGAGGCACGCAGTGGGGTGTGTTCCTGCGTCAGAGAGTGTGTGTGTGTGTGTGTGTGTGTGTGTGTGTGTGTGTGTGTGTGTGTGTGTACATTTCAGTAAGTATCTTTCAATTATGACCAGCCAAACACAAAGCCAAAGCCCCATCTCTCTGCGTAATCAGGGTGGAAAGACACACACACACACACACACACGCACACACACACACACACACACACATGCACACTCACACGTGCACACACGCACACACACACACACACTGGGCAGGGTTTAACAGAATTAAGATGACTGAAGCTGGTGCTCTTCCCAATCAGCCCAGATTAGGTTTTTGGAGTGAAAATCCTCCAGGGAAGCACTAATCCCTGACCGTAAGCAAAGCTTTCTCTTTCTGTATCGCTCTTGCCTGCGCCCTCGCTTCCTCCATCACTCTATTTATAGCCCCCGTTAAGCTTCTCTGCGTGCTACTGTTTATACATTTTCGAGCCCTTTAGATTTAATGGCCTTTTTTTTTCTCTTGAATCTCCGGTTGAGGAATTAAAAGCAAGAAATGTCTGTCGGTCAGCGACATGCTGAAAACTGGGTGTGGGGGGTGCACAGTTTTGGGTGAGTTTACGAACGCTCGCCAGTCAGATCGAGTTCGGAGCGAGGGAGCCGTGAAGTGACAGCCGCCGTCAAAATGCGAGCCGACCCCCCGGGATAAGCGCAAGAAAATAAACGCAGGGAGGAATTTCCTTCGCCCCCTTTCTCCACGGGCGACAAACCGTCGGCATTTTCAGATCTCTGCCTATCAGGCGACCGGGCGGCTCCGTGATGTCTTTTTTTCCCCAAAGTTGCCGTTTGGGATGAGACTCCATTTGGCGGTACATTAAGGAAGCGCATAACATTGAGCTCACGATGGCAACGCTCGCTACTCATCAGTTGTATCGGAGACTCTGGGCCGGAGACACACACACACACACAGCCACAATTACGAAGGCAGACGGGCTTTTTTTTATTTTTTTTTTTTTTGCACGAGCCGTCTTGTGACGCAAACGGGCTGATTGCGCTTCGCAAAAGCTCGACCGCGTGCATCCGTCACTTTGGTTTTTACATGCGGGAAACCGGCGACGCTGTCAACCAGTAACAAGATTTCACGTGATGGAGCAGCTTCCTCCTCGGTCTATTTGACACTCAGAGCAGGCTCGCTTCCACTTGTGCTTCCTGCCAAGTGTTAATAGCGTCATCAGATGTGAGGGGAAACAGCTGCTCTCCCTCCCGAGTTATTGGCCGCACGAATCGAGGCTGCAAAACGGCGACTTTATGACCTCTTTGGAGGGCCATTTGGGGGTGTTTCAGTCAAAGCATCGACCACCAGTGCTATTGGGTCATGACGTGATGACATTTTTTGGGAGGATTTGGAATTATCATTCAAAACAAACAAACTTGCTTTTTTCGAGTGTCACAGAGCATGCACAAAAACTCCAATGGATTGAAAGAAATTGCTTAGTCATTGCTAATGACGGAACCGATCGCCAGCCAATCGCAGGGCACTCATCGACGAACAAATCATTCGCGCTCACAATCACATGTGGTGCCCGATCAACCTGCTATGCGTCTTTTTGAAATATGCAAGGAAACCCGAGAGGACGTGAGGCGGACGTGCTAACCCGGGGGTCGGCAACACGCGGCTCCAGAGCCGCATGCGGCTCTTTAGCGACATCGAGTGGCTCCCTGGAGCTTTATAAAAACTGTTTGAAAAAGGAAAAAGATTTTGATAATAGGCTAATATAGCTCAAATAGATTTACGTAGATACATGTTGCCGTTCCGAAAAAAGAAGAGCTGTGGTGTTGTTGTTTTTTTTAAAAAACGTACACTTAATTTATGCTATTAACAGTCTCGACAAACACAAGACACGTCTGCGTCCGACTCCGTGCCTTCTCTCTTCTCGTTCGACTCGAGAGGCGTTCAAAGACAGCCTTCAAAAAACGGAAATTCATGATGGCTTTACATGACACTTAGAAAAGCGAAAATAATGCACCAAAACCAAAAAAAATCAAGCGAGGAAATCACAAAATAAATTCTATGGGGGCGTTTGTGAACACACAACAAAGGAATGAATAACATTAACAATTCTGAGACCATCCAGTCTCCTACATACCTACAGCATGTGTTTCCTTCATTGTAAGTTTTATAGAAGGCTTTTTTTTTTTTGCGGCTCCAGACATTTTTTGTTTTTTTTGTCCTATATGGCTCAGTTAGGGCGGCGGAAAAAAATCATTGGCACCGCCCTACCCACACTTGAGGACTTGCACACTGCAAGAATCAAAACAAGGGCGCGGAAAATCCTACTGGATCCACCGCACCCTGCCCACCACCTTTTGTGGTCCCGCTCAGCTGTCCCCTCATTTTGCGCCTCCTCTGCCAAATAAAAGCTCCGATCTGCCAACATTGGGCGCAGTGATTCACGCCGCCGCTTAAATATTTACTTTGGGGAGCCGCCATCAGTCAGACAAGACATGCGTCGCGCTCTGGTGAGAATGACTGTTTGTCATGATGTCCCCCCCAGCTTTCCTCACACTTTGTCTCGAGAGTTTCACCAACCCCGCCGCTCGATGTTCAACGTGCCGCTTTGACCGTGAAGTCGACCCCCCCAGGCGGCGGGCGCCGACCACTTCCTTGCTTCCGTCCCTCTGCCTTGCTCCTGCACGGATCAGTCCGGCCGCCCGCTGCTCCCTGATGCGGAAAAAAATGAAATCCTTGAACCGCGGTCACAGAACGGGGCACTACCAACAGATGTGTTAAGAGTCACAGCTCAGGTCAACCAAGAAAAAGTGACGCACTCCGCTTGCAGAAAATCCGGACTCCACTAAAAGGCAATTGTGCCGTCCCCTCCAAAAGTATTGGGATGGCAAGGAAGGTCACTTTCTCTCTTTGTTTTTGTTGAAGACATTTGTGGTGTGTGTGTGTGTGTGTGTCAGTAACCATTTGTTTGATATCAAACTGAGACGGTGACTGACAATAGGAGTGCATTTCAAGCCCACTTTGCGCTTCACCTGAGACAAATCCTGGCAGATATTCCATCAGGCTGACCATAATCCGACTTGAAAGTCCGCCGTGACTTCATCGGCTTCCAAAAGTAGTGCAGGAAATCAATAGCTTGTCAATTCCGCTGGGAATTGTTATCGTTACAATTTGCCTTGTATGTTGACGTTTTAACCCCCATGCAGTAATGATCCCAAAATTGGACATTTCGGACACTTTGGACGATTTTGGACTGTTGGACAAATGGACACCACAGACAAAACATTGAAAAATAACTCCACCAAGCTGAAATTTTGCATATGATGTATATCGATGTCTTGGCCAATTCCCACTGAACATTTTGAGGGGTTTAAAGTGAAAAAAAGTTAAAAGTGAACAAAGATTTTGCACATTGGAAGAGGGACATTTTTGGGACGTAATACCCTTCATGCAGCCGCTTAAAAATACTGCATGAGGGTTAATGGTGTGGCGCGAATTAAAACCTCATTTTTAATTGGACTAAAAGTCTTCCATTGCTTCTGGCGAAAAAAGGTGCTTGACAGGCGAATTTGGAAGTCATCCGGAATCGCCGTTTTTTTTCAGTGCAACGTTCATATTGGCGAGTACTGAGCTCCGCTTCAAAATTTCTCCCATCGGCACCGTCGACCCAA